>PITA01001080.1:0-27360 GCA_004023965.1 Spilogale gracilis
TTGTTAAACATATTGGCATATAGTTGTTGATAGTAATTTTTGATGATTGTTTCTATTTCCTTGGTGTTAGTCGTGATCTCTCCCCTTTCATTCATGATTTTGCTAATTTGGGTCTTCTCCCTTTTCTTTTGGATTAGTTTGGCCAATGGTTTATCGATCTTATTGATTCTTTCAAAGAACCAGCTTCTAGTTTCATTGATGCGTTCTACTGTATCTCTAGTTTCTGATTCATTCATCTCTGCTCTAATCTTTATTATTTCCTGCCTTGTGTGGGGGGTTGGCTTAATTTTTTGTTGATTTTCCAGTTCTTTAAGGTGTAATGAGAGTTGGTGTATTTGGGATTTTTCAATTTTTTATAGTAGTATTATTACTTAAAATTCCATATAAACCTACAATTATCTCAAAATAAATGCTCATTTCAAAAAAGTCTTCAAAAAGTATATAAAAAAACTAGACTACAAAATAGTTCTGCCTAAGAAATCTCTGTATTATATAAAATGATAATATTATTGTTTATCTTATATTCTCTGTGTTGGGTAACTAATTTTGATGGAGACACAAATAAATAATTTGAAAAAAAAGCAATGTTGAATATAGCATAGCTGATTAAATTTAGCAAAATATGTAATATCTTTATTCATTTAAAACTGATAACATGAAATATGACATTCCATACTCTCGTATGCAAAAAGAGATATGTGTAATTTTCTTCTAATATGTCAGACAACTTTCATGCAAGAATATTTTGCCCCTAAAAAACCAGCTTATAATGGGCTTTCACTATATTAAGTTTCTTCTAGCAATACCTCATGACGTTGTTGATCCTAGTTAATCTTATAAGCATTCTCACCAGTGTCAAGGTAAACTACATTGAAGTAACCATCTGTTAGAGACGGAAGTCTTAAAACTCTATATGAAAATAATTAGCTGGACACTTTTAGACATGTAGATTTTTTAAAAATCAAATGCGTACAAACATCATTTGCTAGCTGTGATCTTGACCAATTTAATACCGCTAAAACTCAGTTTCTTTGTATATAAAATCGCATACTTCCTACAGCAAATGACAAAATAAACTACAAGTATGGAAGTAGTAATGATATCTGGCAATGAAACAGTCATTTAATAAATTTCAATAATAACTGATATTTCTAGATTATGGCATAAATAATACAACATAGGTATAAATTACATCATTCTGCTCTTTAAAATCTCTTGAACCAAAGAAAGTTTCCTTTTTGGGAAGAGGAACAGATTATTGGAGTTGTCTCTATAAAGCAGTACAATTAGAGTAAAATCATAGGGAGGGATTTCAAAATCTTTTCTAGTGTAGACTATTTCACAATCCCTGTAATGCCTCTGGTGATGTTGAAGGGCAGTGACAGAATTATCAGGTGGTGAGATAACAAAAGCTAAAACTCTTCAACTTTCTATGCGTGCTTTAGTTGTGTTTTTTATTTAGGCAAAAAGACTAAATAAGGTAATTGTTACTTGGGAGGCACAGAGTGGCTTCAAAGAAGGACACAAAGTTGATTTGCACATAATTTCCCTTCTATATAATGTTGTTATTAGATGCTAAAGGAAGGCAAAATGCAAAGTTGTTAAGAACAAGTGGTTTGGGGTGTGTAGGTGGCTCCATCTGTGAAGTATCTGCCTTCGTTTCAGGTCATGATCTCAGAGTCCTGGGATGGAGCCCCTGGACTCCTTTCTCACTGGGGAGTCTGCTTCTCCCTCTTCCTCTGCCTTTCCCCCTTGCGCTCTCTCTCTCAAATAGATACATAAAATCTTAAAAAAAATAAAAAGAAAGAAAGAAAGAAAGGAGGAAGGAAGGAAGGAAGGAAGGAAGGAAGGAAGGAAGGAAGGAAGAAAGAAAGAAAGAAAGAAAGAAAGAAAGAAAGAAAGAAAGAAAGAACAAGTATCTTGAGGGTGAAATGCCTGGGTTTAAATTCAGTCTCCACCGCTTCCCAGCTGTAAGACCTTGGTCCATTTATATCGCATCTCTAAAGCTGAACTTTCTCATCTACAAAAAGGGGCAAGAATATTATAATACATGTAAAGTTCTTTGCATAAATCACTTCAGATATTAAGAGCACAATAAATGTTAGCTGTTAATAATAATAATCTTACCTATTATAGTTGGCTGAAGTATAAAAATGGTAATTATTGACACTGCATCTAAAATATCTTTTCTGGGGCACCTGGGTGGCTCAGTCGTTAAGTATCTGCCTTCAGCTCAGGTCATGATCCCGGAGTCCAAGGACTGAACTCTGCATCAAGCTCCATAGCAAGCTCCACATGGGGCTCCCTGCTTGGCTGGAAGCCTGCTTTTCCCTCTCTCACTTCCTCTGCTTGTGTTCCCTCTCTAGCTGTGTTTCTGTCTGTTGAATAAAGAAATAAAATCTTTAAAAAAATAAAATATCTTTTCTGACAAGGTGAGATATAAGGATTAAAATAATTAAACTGCAAAAGGGCCACTAGAACTGAAATAATTTGGAAGGGTGATTTTTCCTTGGTGTGTTCATTATTCTAAGAAAGTATTATGCTCTCTGCTCCATAAATATTTGATAAAGAACCATAATTTCCTTTTTAGCTCATTGACGGTATTTTTCAAGCATAAAATTAAACAAAATTGTTACATTTCATAATCATCTTCATATGCATGGAAAAATATTTTTAAGAATACTTTTAAAAATTACTTATGCTATTTGGAATAGTAGTAAGTTCAGAGAAACAAGAGAGTTTTATAAACATATGACTGTTTCCTTAACAGTCAAATAAATTATCTTTAGAAATCAAATTATAACAAACAAACTACATTATGAACACTTTAAGATTAGAAATTAGATCTCATTTGGGCACAGGAAGGGGAAATTAACTAAGAAATTCTATAATTGTAAGTAACAGCTGCACAGACAATATTTAATCACTATCTTATGAGACAGTTCAGTAGTGGAAGACAGGATTAACATATTGCTTTAAAACATTCCATTACTTTCTGCATCTGTTTACTGATAATAAAAGACACAGCTGTTCTAAACGAAACATACTAACAGGTGTAAAGTGCCAATTTGGCATTTTACACAAAAGTTACTCCCCATTTCCTTTTGGAATACTCTAAAATTATACTCTAAGCACGGCTACCAATAACTTAAAGAATTTTTTATACTAACATGGATTATTCTAGTCATTGAAGAAAATATATGTTTCTTTCTCCATGAATTCAGGATTATTTTTAAACAGTACACATCCTGAACTAATTATAATTACCCCAGATGTTTTCCATAAAAATGGTCACACATCCGAAAAAGAGTTTCTTTAGCAACTGTTCTATATCAAATTTACTGCAAAGAGCATCAAAATTATGAAACAACACTGTATCAGATTTGTTATATTTAAACTACAAATGATAATGAAGCTTGAGCTTATAGTTTATTTTGACAAGTATTCCAACTAATCTGTAGCTGTATGTATTTAATCCAAGACCACCATAAGGAATTCTATATTTTTCTAATAAATTCTCAATAATCACTCACCTAAAACAAGTCAAAGTAGCCAAAATTTGTGAATTCCATAAATATATCTATATAGTTTTGGCCTTTTTTGTTTGCTTATTTTTAAAACACAACAAAATACCCTGAGTAAAAGAACTCTATTCTAGTAATTTAATAAACCAGGATAACTACTTTTTAAATTTTATAAAATACATTATGAGACAATTACAAAATCAATGTCAATAAAAATATTAATGTATTTGTGGTAAGAAAGAACACTGAAATATTTTAATTTGGCTATTATATTTACTTTAATATATAAAACTTGGAGAAGAAACGTTAAAGTAGAATATCAAAGGAGTCCAAAGAGTTCCAGTCTCTTTCTTTTCTTTTCCTAAAATAAAGACATTTGTCAAATTAGCTTGAGAAAAAGAGGTTCACTAACATTTAAAAATACTTAGAGTTCTTGAGACTATGTCTATATTTTGAGATAAACCATCTGAGGAAAAACATATAAAATATATACATTTTAATTATTTAAGATTATATAAGGCATTCAAATCTTTCCCCAATAATTCCTTTTCCTTCTTAGCTCAGCTACAAACTCAAGTAAAATACTCTACAGCTTTGCGGTAAAGTGTCATCAGCCAGGTCATTTAGTTACAACAGCTTTTCTGGTCCTTCTGGAAACATGTTATGATCAATGAAAACTCTATTAGTTTGCTGCTTAAATTTTGAAAAGAAACACAGGAAGCAAATTTTTACATCATAAGAACACAGAAAAACATCAGTTTTACTGTGGAATCTAATAAAGCTTAACTCCGTCTATAATGTGGTAAAATTATGTTACCTAGAGACATAACCATGGGATTTTCTGATTTGTAAAATAAGTTAAAGTATATAATCAGTAATCCAAACCATACAATAATGAAATCTGTGAGTTTTTTATATAGATTTCATAAGGCTCTCAGTCTTCATAAACTTAACTACTACATGTAATGATTTATCCAAGGTGTCTTAATCTTTATCATATTTAATTATCAAGAAAGGGGTTGGGTGCCTAGGTGGCTCAGTGGGTTAAAGCCTCTGCTTTCGGCTCAAGTCATTATCTCAGGGTTCTGGGATGGAGGCCCACATTGGGCTCTCTGCTCAGCAGGGAGCCTGCTTCCTCCTCTCCCTCTGCCTGCCTCTCTGCCTACTTATGATCTCTCTGTCAAATAAATAAATAAAATCTTAAAAAAAAAAAAGGAAAGAAAGGGGTTTATTACTTGGAATTGCATGGAAGTACATGCTGTGGTAAATCAACTACAAAAGTACGATGAACACTTTAAAGGATTTTTAAACTCCTTTCCCATACAAGATTATACTTAATTGTTTAATCTTTGCTGTAACTAGATATATATACATTCTAGTAATTACATATTTATTTTGCATCCTTTTCTGTTCATAAGGAGAGATGGACCAACCAATTTGTATTATTAAAAGAAACAATCAAGGTAGATATAAAAGAAAAACTAGGAGTAGAAAGAAAAATAGAGCCTCCCTTAGAAAACTGAGATTGTAAAACACTTGCTAGAGCAGGTAATTCCATTAATTCAGGGAAAAATAAGACAAAATGGTAACCTAGAGACAAAACAACTTGTCAATCCATTAAAGATAGTAAGAATGACCATTTAATGCCTTAAAAAGAATCAACCTTTAAAGGAATTACAGGATGAGTGTTTCTAAAATGAAAAACTACTGAATTTTAAAAACCCATATTGTATAAATTTAGTTAAATTTCTCTATTAAACTCTTGACTCTTTTTCCAGTATGTATAAGCATGGTTAGAACCATGAGATCCTGGAATAGGGTTTTACATTACATAGGACTTGAGTAGCTACGGCACTTCATCTAACAATCAAGTAATGAGTTACAGCTGTGGTTTAAAATATTTCAGGATGTAAGAAATCAATAAATTCTCTAAATCTCTTTCATAATTCAATAATCTTACTGCATATATCTCTTGGATCAATCTAAAAACTGATGCATTTCCTCCAAATCTAGTAACAAATATATAATTAGAATCCTAGGCTCTAATGGGTTTTAATAAAATGATATGTTAAGACTAGCAAAGCTCAGCTTTTCTGTCCTATAAAACTTCATTTAAAAATTTTTAAGTATTGATTCTAATTCCTTCAACGATGACATAGCTATCCATCTGGTAAATTCTGAGGGCATTAATTATCAAGACCAACTAGTGTGCTTTCCTTCCACCTTCAACTATGCAATTTTTCCTTAGATGAGGTAAAATTCTTCAAATTCATTTTGTTTTTCAAAAATTCAAATAATTTTGCATCAACATGTAAATCCATATAGAATAATACATAGGAGACTTCATTTAGAAGCTTAATTTAAATCCATGAAATAATTTCTGCCTTTCCTTTGTTTGAGATGTGAACAATGCTGAAAAAGGAAAGAGATTGAGGCATGTATAGTTTATATCAGATTACCTCCAATCTCTTGTGAAAAAAATGTGTTTATAAATACCTTTTAAAAAGTTCCATGTTGCATATCACCATTTTATATCCTCAAAACAAAAGCTGTGTCTTTTTCACTGAAAATTTAAATAGCATATTGCTACCAAATTAGCAATTTAGATTCTGATTTCAATACTGATTAACTTAAATACTGATTAACAGTAAAGAAAATTTAATTATGCTTCAATTGTTATGACTGAATAAAACACACTCATAATCATAGACTACTAATGCATATTAATCCATACTACTAATGCATATTAGTTAAGCACAGAAAACTATTTTAAGAGGTAAATAAGTGAATTTTATATAACTGGAATTTCATTGTTATGGACATAGTATCAGAATTGGTCAAACAACTACCTGTTAAAAATCAAAATGGATTTTCAAGTTATTCTACAACTTTGTGGTTTGAATATTTCCAGGCTTAAAAATCAATTAAAAATACAAACTCAGATCTTATATGTGACATGTTTACACAAACTGGAAGACCATCGATGTATTAGTTTGGGTGTCAATGGAGAAAGATTAAGAGAGAGATTGAGAAAGATGGGGAGAGAGAATAGACACAGACCTTGGAGTAAACTTTTTAGGTTTGGTCATTTCTGCATACCTTCCAAATTCTTATGATAGTACAACTTAGGAAAATATAGTTTGGTATGGAGCTGCTGGCATAAATTCAGATTGGCCAGCCCAGGGCCATTTTCAGGAGAGTATTCAGATGAGTGTAACAATACTGTGAATCAAGACTTTTGCGATATAATAAAGCCAAAACAAAAAATAAAGGAAATACACTGCAATGAGTGCAGCTATAAGGCTGCAACTGTTACCTTTAACTTTGTTAAATTAGTTCCCCAAAACAAGTCTCTTGTTCTCATTTTTATATAAAAAGTGGATATTATAAGTTAACATGACTTTTATGCAAACAATGCTTTTAATGTTAGTTCTAAAGTCAAAAAAATGTTTCACTTATATATTAGTTTTTTAGCAAAATTTCATAATTCAAAGGTAAATGTCCTATCCATTTCAACTGATAAGTTCTTAAATGAGTAAAATTTGAATCATAATGCTAAATTCAGAGTATGTCCATTTTTAGAACAATATATTAATAATGGGCTAATTCAAGCATAGAGTTAAAGCAAACCATTTTTATTCTAGACATTGACCCTGTGTTACAGAGATTTTTACATATTCTAGACATTGACCCTGTGTTACAAAGATGATTTTTATACTTGAAAAAACACCTTTAACACAATTCTAAAAGCAAAATTTTTAACTATCACTACTAAAATCAGTAATTATTCATAAAGCATTTAAAGTACATAGAAAATATAGTAATAATCATTGATAGCAATAATTTTTTGTTCATAAATATTATAGCTTACCATGTCAGTATTGACTTCTTTGCCTCAGAATAAAAGATAATTCAGATATGAAATGATATTAAATATTGTCAGATAATAGGTTCAATTTTAAAAGCTGAAAGAAAAACATCAATATTTACACAAGCAATCTAAGCAGTTCTTTATGGTAGCTACCATTACTAAACACATAAACTACATGTGCTAAGTACTGTGTATATAACTCTACTTGGATTACTTATAACCTTTAAATAATCTCTACAAGACTGGCATTTTCCAAATTTTATAAATAAGATGACCATGTGATTTACAGATAAAATTGGTACATTTCTGAGACAAAAGGCAGAAAACATTATTAATAATTATGCTAGGAGGATAGCTGTAAATCATGACTATTCTAGGAAAATGACAATACATGGTCACCTTACCAATGAAAAATTGCCTCAGACAGACTCATTCAAAATGTATTCAATGAACATTTATTAAACAAATTTTGCACTGTATGTTAGTTAAAGGGAATGGCACTCTGAATTTGTAGAACAGGTAACTGTTATAATCGTTTTCAAAGCTTTATCTCTAACTACTATATACACTACCTACAATTCATAAATAATATGAATTTCCAAAGCTTTATGTTTTTCAAACCATTTTCACATTCATATACCCTTTGATATTAAAGGTATACTTATATATTACTTATCCATTTCAACCAATAACTCTTATTGTTCACTGAACTTAAAAATGTCCTTACAAGTTTGATATGCATTTTGATTTTCTACTAGTTTTGCTCTAGTTTGACATATGTATATAATTTAATACATCTCTTACTTTGAAACATATTATGAGATAGGATTCTAAGTTTTTTTGGTCCAAATTAATAATGTAATATCTGAATATAGTCCTGAATAATCCATTACTTGGCCAATGATTTGTAGCATTTGCTTTTTCATTCTCACAGGTTAAATTTGAGTCACCAATTTCATTCCACTGATATCTGCTTAATCCCATTATTAATATACTGTCTTATTTACAGGAACTATATAATTACTACTTGGCCCTACCACTCCTTCTATTCAAGTCTGAATCAAGATAATAAAATTCCAAGAAAAAGACAAAAGTTGAGAAAAAAGAATTCCCCCAGAGATACTCAATGGTAACAAAGAAACTGGTAAGATTTGGGTTAAAAACTGACAAACAATTCTATGTTTTGTGTTAAAATATTGAAACAAATTCTAGGTAATTTTAACAAGAAATTGCCTTGGGAGCTCTATAGGTAAAATTAAAGTAGTCTTATTTAGGGAGAAGAGAGATACTAACTAATTTTGCTAAAAAAATATTTACAGTTAAGAATATATTTTAGGAGGACTTTCCAAGATGGACTAGGAGATCCTTAGCTTTGTCTGATCTAAGGAATTCAGCTAGATAGCTATCAATTTATTCTGAATACATGTGAATTCAATTGGTGATCTAAGAAAAGAATTGCAGCAATTCTACAAAGGAAAAGCCACAACCTTCTGCAAGGTAGGAGGTGCAGAGAAGTGAATCTGAGGTGATATATGGGAAGATAAACTGCGGGCAGAGGGAACCTTCATAAGTCAGCTACTGGAAAGTGATATAGCAATGGAGTGTACAAAATCAAAACTTTTAAGAAGTCTGCTCTAGTGAGTGACATCCCTGGCTGAAGTGCACTCAGGTGGCAAAGCAGAGTGGACTCCTAGGTGGAAGAGTGTGGTCTCAGGATCCCAGTGGTCACAGAAAGAATGGGGGTGCCTAAATGTGACAGAGTTCCCAGGCATTAGAGCAGGGAAGCCAGCTGCAATCACTGAGCCCAGGAATGGGCTTTCAGCTCAGTGTTGCCATAAAGCACAAAGCACAGAAGAGCTGGGCAACTGTTTTCAAGCAGGGGCCAAGGAAGTGGCAAAACCATGGGGAGACCCCCTTTGCCCACCTCTGGGAGGAGTGGTGTAGCTGTGCACTCCAGGAGTCTGCAGGGTTTGGAGACTCAAGGTGGGGTCACATGCCCAAGATGGAAAAACTCTGTCACAGGCTGGGTGAGCACAGAGTGTGGCTGGAGACCAGGGAGAGAGGAGTGATTGACTACTTTGCTCTGAGGGTACACTGAGGATTGGGGACATGAGCTTTTGGCTCTGGGGCTGGAGATTGGGAGGCCACTATTTTCAGTCTCATCCTCTAAAGAGGCACAGAAAGCCTTCAGGGAACAAAAGCCACACAGAGCAATCTAGAGCCACTTACTTAACCTGGCTGCCTGGCAAGGGCAGTACAATTCCGTCCCAGACAAAGACACCTGAGAATCAGCACAAAAGGCCTCTCCCCACAGAAGATCAACAAGAACATCCAACTAAGAACAAGTTTACTGATCACACAGAACTACAAAATTCTAGCACTAGGGGAAAATAGGGCATAGAATTCATGGTTGTTTTCTTATGATTCTTTAGTCTTCCAATTTTAATTTTTTCTTTCCTTTTCAACCAACTTATTTTATCAACTTTGTCTTCTTTAATTTTCATCTTTACAGTTACATTCTGTTGTTTCATTGTATTTAGTTTTATTTTTGTATATATATAAGTTTTTGTATATATATATAAGTTTTTCTTTCTTATAGTTTTGGGGTATAGTTCCTTCTAACAAAGAGACCAAAATACACCCAGAATCTAGTGTATTGCTCTGTTCTCTTCACCTGTCTGAATATATTATCTTTTTTTAAGTGTTTTTTGATTTTCATCTTTATGGTTACATTCTATCTTTTCATTGTATTTAATTTTATTTTTATACACATATGTTTTTCTTTCTTTACAATTTTGGGATATAGTTTTCTAGCAAAATGAACAAAATACACACAGAATCCAATTCACCTGTTCACCTGTATGATTATATTCCCTCTCTCTCTCCTTTTTTTTTTTTTTTTTTTTTTTTTTTTTTTTTTTTTTTTTTTTTTTTTTTTTTTTTTTTTTTTTTTTTTTTTTTTTTTTTTTTTTTTTTTTTTTTTTTTTTTTTTTTTTTTTTTTTTTTTTTTTTTTTTTTTTTTTTTTCCGTTTTGGGTCTCTTCTGACTTGTGTAGTATATATTTCTCTGGGGTTGTTGTTGCCACTTTAGTATTTTGCTCTCTTGGTCATCTATCATCTATTCTATTATTGACAGAATGATAAGATAGAAAAACTCACCTCAAAAAGGAGAACAAAAGGCAGTACTGACTCCCAGGGATGTAGGGCTATAAGAAAGATGACAAAAATAGAGATCAAAATACCAATTATAAAGATACTAGTTGGGCTTGAAAAAAGCATAGAGGACACTAGAGAATCCCATTCTGAAGAAATAAAAGAACTAAAATCTAATCAAATCAAAATTAAAAAGGCTAGTAATGAGATGCAATAAAAAGTGAAGGATTTCCTAGGATGAACAAGACAGAAGAGAGAAATGGTGGTATAGAAGTCAAAATAATGGAGCCCAAAGAAGCTGAGAAAAAGAGAGATAAACAACTACTCGATCATAAGGGGAGAATCTGAGAGATAATGATACCATAAAGTGTAACAATATTAGAATAATTAGGATCCCAGAAGAAGTGGAGAGAGAGGAGCAGATACTAACAAATAGGATCCAACAGTATGTTAAAAGGACTATTTACCAAGTCGGATGTATTCCTGGGCTGCAAGGATGGTTCAACATCTGCAAATCAAATACAAAATACATTACATTAAGAAAGAAAGAACAAGAGCCATATGGTCCTCTCAATAGATGTAGAAAAAGCATTTGACAGAGCACAGCAAACATTCTTGGTTAAAACTCTTCACAGTGTAGGGGTGCCTGGGTGGCTCAGTTGGTTAAGCGACTGCCTTCAGCTCAGGTCATGATCCCGGGGACCCAGGATCGAGCCCCACATCGGGCTGCCTGCTTGGCGGGAAGCCTGCTTCTCCTTCTCTCACTCCCCTTGCTTGTGTTCCCTCTCTGGCTGTGTTTCTCTCCGTGAAATAAATAAAATAAAATCTTTAAAAAAAAAAAAAAACAACTCTTCACAGTGTAGGGATAGAGGGACATACCTCAATGTCATAAAAGCCATTTATGAAATGCCCATAGTGAATATCATTCTCACAGGGGAAAACCTGAGAGCTTTTCCCCTAAGGTCAGGAACATGGCAGGGATGTTCACTATCACCACTGTTCTTCAACATAGTACTAGAAGTTCTAGCCTCAGCAATCAGACAACAAAAAGAAATAAAAGGCACCTGAATCAGCAAAGAAGAAGTCAAACTCTCACTCTTTGTAGATGATATGGTACTTTATGTGGAAAACCCAAAAGACTCCACTCCAAAACTGTTAGAACTCATACAGGAATTCAGTAAAGTGTCAGGATATAAAATCAATGCACAGAAATCAGTTGCATTTCTATACCAACAGCAAGACAGAAGAAAGAAATTAAGGAGTCAATCCCAGTTACAATTGCACCCCAAACCATAAGATACCTAGGAATACCTCACCAAAGAAGCAAAGGATTTATACTGAGAAAACTATAGAACACTCATGAAAGAAACTGAGGAAGATGCAAAGAAATGGAAAAATATTCCATGCTCATGGACCAGAAGAACAATTTTTTTTAAATGTCCATGCTACCTTGAGCAATCTATACATTCAATACAATCCATTTCCAAATACCATCAACTATTTTCCCAGCACTGGAACAAATAATCTTTAAATTTGTATGGAAAGGGGCGCCTGGGTGGCTCAGTTGGTTGAGCGACTGCCTTCACCTCAGGTCATGATCCTGGAGGCCCGAGATCGAGCCCCACATCGGGCTCCCTGCTCGGCGGGAAGCCTGCTTCTCCCTCTCTCACTCCCCCTGCTTGTGTTCCCTCTCTCACTGTGTTTCTCTCTGTCAAATAAATAAATAAAATCTTTAAAAAAAAATAAAATAAAATAAATTTGTATGGAAAGAGAAAAGACTCCAAATACCCAAAGGAATGTTGAAAAAGAAAACCAAAGCTGGTGGCATCACAATTCTGGATGTCAAGCTGCATTAAAAGCTGTAATCTCAAGACAGTATGGTACTGGCACAAAAACAGACACACAAAAACAGTCAATGGAACAGGATAGAGAATCCAGAAATGGACCTCAACTCTATGGTCAACTACTCTTCGACAAGCATATCCAATGAAAAAAAGTCTCTTCAACAAATGGTGTTGGAAAAATTGGATTGCCCATGTAGAAGAATGAAACTGGATCAATTTTCTTACACCATACACAAAAACAAAAACAGACTCAAATAGATGAAAGACCTAAATGTGAGACAGAAATCCATCAAAATACTAGAGGTGAACACAGGTAGAAACCTTTGTATGGGGCGCCTGGGTGGCTCAGTTGGTTAAACAACTGCCTTCAGCTCAGGTCATGATCCCGGAGACCCGGGATTGAGCCCCACATCAGGCTCCCTGCTCAGCAGGAAGCCTGCTTCTCCCTCTCTCACTCCCCCTGCTTGTGTTCCCCCTCTAGCTGTATTTCTGTCTGTGAAATAAATAAATAAAATATTAAAAAAAAAAAAAAAACCTTTGTGACCTTGGCCACAGCAACTTCTTACTAGACATGTTTCCAAAGGCAAGGGGAGCAAAGGCAAGAATGAACTACTGAGACTTCATCGAGATAAAAAGCTTTTGTACAGCAAAAGGAGCAACTGAAAAAACCAAAAGACAACTGACAGAATGGGAGATATTTGCAAATGTCTTATCGGATTTAGTGTCCAAAATCTATAAAGAACTTATCAAACTCAACACCCAAAGAACCATGCAATCATAAAATTGGCAGAAAATATGAACATTTTTTTTTTGTAGAGGACATACAAATGGCCAACAGACACATGAAAAAATGCTCAACATCACGCAGCGTCAGGGAAATACAAATCAAAACCACAATAAGAAACCACCTCACACTGGTAAGAATGGCTAAAATGAACAAGTAAGGAAACGACAAATTTCAGCGAGAATGTGGAGAAAGAGGAGCACTTTACTTCATGACACAGCAACTGCATTACTAGGTATTTTCCCCAAAGATACAAATGTAATGATCTGAAGGGGTACCTGAACCCCAATGTTAATCGCAGCAATGTCCACAATAGCCAAACTATGGAAAGAGCCCAGATGTCCATTGACAGATGAATGAATAAAGAAGATGTGGTATGTATATATTTATATATACTACTATACTACTTAGCCATCAAAAAAAGAAATCTTGCCATTTGCAAAGACATGGATGGAACTAGAGAGTATTATGCTAAGTGACATAAGTCAATCAGAGAAAGAATATCATATGATCTCACTCATACTTGGAATTTAAGAAATAAAACAGAGGCTCCTATGGGAAGGGGGGAAAAATAAAACAAGACAAAATCAGAAAGGGAGACAAAGCCTAAGAGACTCTTCATCATAGGAAACAAACTGTGGGTTGCTGGAGGGGAGGGGGGTTGAGGATAGGGTAGTTAGGTGATGGACATTAAGAAGGGCACATAATATAATTAGAACTGGGTATTATATAAGACTGATGAATCCCTGAACTAAAGAGAAACTAAAATTAAAATGGCATTCTGAGTGTTTAGAAAAAATATATATCCTAAACACTTAAGAGTAGCATTAAAAATAAAAAACAACAAAGACCAAGAACAATAAACAAACAAAAAATAAAACTAAAACTCACTGCTTCCAAACCAAGGGAGACTAAAAAAGAGAAAATAAATTTTATATTTTCAAACAGAAAGTATTAAATCAGGGAAACAAACACACACACAAGCAAAAATAAAAAGAACAAAATAAGATGATGGCAGTATGTCCAAATAGATCAGTAATCCAAATAAATGCAATGGTTTAAATTCACCCATTAGCTAACAATAGCATATTGTCAAGGAGATGAACAAAACTATCATCTCCATCTCCAATTCTGCTAAAGAACTAGAGGTAGAGAGAAGCCATGCTGCCATCTGGTTTCAATCTTCTGCACAGAACAGACTGATAATTTAAGTCTAGGCTGGTACATGCTCTTCTAAAATATCATTTCCCCTTCTCTCCCCACAAAAACACGGATCACCCATACTTATTACAAAGATCTCCCAACCTCACTGGTTTCCAAAATGCTGGTAGCCAGGATTGCCCTTTAAGAAGGATACTAAAATATTCTTCCCTTGGAAATAGGACCAGCCCAAAGAAAAGACCTGAAATCTCACCTGGTTCTGCAAGGAAGCAGTCCTCAGATAACCATTTAAGGAAGCCTTCAATTAAAAAACAAACAAACAAACAAACAAAAAAACAAAAAAACCCACCCAACTAGCTATTTAATGTCTCCTATTCTTAGCATAAACAAGCAGTCAAGGATCAGAAGACATCTGAGAAAAGCCACTAACACAAAAGACAACTGAAAAACTGAAAGAGCAACTTGGAAGGAACAAAGAGGTATGAAACCTTCCAAAAAACCCACATTGCATATTGAGAAAGAAGCACACTCATATATCATTAATGGAAGTGCAAAATGGTAAAACCCCTATGGAAAAGAGTTTACCCATATCTAACAAAATTTTAAATGTATTTAACCTTTGACCCAGAGTTCCTAATTCAAGTATCTATCTTGAACATATATCTCTACCAGTAAGAAACAACATATTCACAAAGTTATTCATTGAAGCATTACTTATAATAACAAAGACCATAAAAATACAAATAACTATATTAGGGTACTAGCTGAATAAACTGTAAAGTATCCATATAATACTATGCAGCCATAAAAAAGGAGTGAGAAAGCTCTCTATGTACTGATTTTGAGACTCAGAAGCTTGTTCTTTCAAAAGATAAAACTGATAGACCTTTAACCTTACTCATCAAGAAAAAAAGAAAGAGAAATAAAATCAGAAATGAAGAAGTAACAACTGACACTACAGAAATAAAGGATTGTAAAAGAATACGATAGAAAATTAACTGCTAACAAATTGGAGAACCTGAAAGAAATGGATAAATTCCTAGAAACAGATAATCTTCCTAAACTGAAACAGGAAGAAATAGGAAATTTGAACAGACTGAATAAAGAAATGAAATTGAACTGGTAAAAACAAAAACAAAAACAAAACCTCCACACAAATGGAAATTCAGGACCACATAGCTTCACAGGTGAATTCCACCAGAGTAAATACCTACTCTTCTCAAACTACTCAAAAAATAGAGGAAGAAGAAAAACTTCCAAGTTAATTCTACAAGGTCAGCATTACCCTAATACCAAGACCAGACAAAGCAAATATGAAAAAGGAACATTATAGGCTGATATCTCTTATGAACATAGATGCAAAAATCCCCCCAAAATACTAGCAAACAAAATTCAACAATACATTAAAAAAAAATCATTCACCATAATCAAATTAGATTTGTTCCAGGGATGCAAAGGTGGTTCAGTGTTCATAAACCAGTGTGATAGGTCACATTAATGAGGGAAAAGATAAAAACCATATGATCATTTAAATAGAGGCAAAGAAAACATTTGACAAAATACAACATCCATTCATGATAAATACCATCAATAAAGTGGGTGTAGAGAGAACATACTCAACATAATAAAGGTCATATATGAAAACCCCACAGCTAACATCATACTCAATGGGGAAAAACTGAAAACATTTCCTCTAAGATCAAAAACAAAATATGAATGTTCACTCTTACCACTTTTATTGAACTTAGTACTGTTAGGGCCTGCTTAGCCTCAAGGCCGGCAGAACAGGCTCTGAAACTCCCTGGCGACTTATGCCTCTGCATATCTAAGACCCCCTGATGATTGATGCCTTTACAGCGTCTGTGTTTACCAAATGAGGGCAGATAAGTCAAGGAACCATCTGTGCATCTTGCTTCCTTGCCCGAGTTCCTGAATTGTGTGGGCATTCCAGGAACTGGGGAGGGCGCTAAAATTTTATCCCACCCAACCAGGAAAATTACTGTGTAACTCATGCTTGCTGTTTGAAACGTATATAAACCCCTAGACCCTTGCATTCGGGGTCCTTGCTGAAACCTGCTGTGCCGGGCAGATGCTTGGACCCTAGCTAGCTAGAAATAAACCTCGCGGTGTGATTTGCATTATCCTGAGCGTCCTCAGTTTCTCTTTGGGGAGGCAGTTGACATCGATCAGACTCTAACAGTACTGGAAGTCATAGGTGCAGCAATCAGATAAAAAAAAGAAATGAAAAGAATCCATATTAATAATGAAAATAATGAATAAGTAAAACAGTATTTGCAGATGACTTGATATTATACGTAGAAAATCACAACAAACATTAAAAAACTATTAGAACTAATTAATGAATTCAGTAAAGACACAGGATACAAAATTAATATACAGAATTTTGTTACATTTCTATACACTAATAATGAAGTAGTGGAAAGAGAAGAAAACAAACCTATTTGCAACTGTACCAAAAAGAATAAAATACCTAGGAGTAACTTAACCAAGGAGGTGAAAGACCAGTACTTTGAAAACTGTAACACATTAATGAAAGAAATTAGAGATAACATAAACTGAACAATAACCGACCCTCATAGATTGGAAGAATATTGTTAAAATGTTCACACTACCCAAAACTATCTGTAGTCAATGAAATGTCCATCAAAATACCAACAGTTTTTCACAGAACTAGTACAAATAACACTAATATTTGTATAGGACCACAAAAGACCCTGAGTACCCAAAACAATCTTGAGAAAGAACAAAACTGAAGGTATCACAATCCCAGATTTCAAGATACACTACAAAGCTGTAGTAATCAAAACAACGTAGCACTGTAACAAAAACAGACACATAGGTCAATGGAATAGAATAGAGATCCCGGAAATAAATACATGTATATGGTCAATTAGTCTATGACAAAGGAGGCAAGAATATACAATGGAGAAAAGACAATCTCTTCAATAAATGGTGTTGGGAAAACTGGACAGCTACATAGGAAAGAATGAAACTGGACCATTTTCTTAAATCACACAGGGAAATAAACTCAAAATGGATTAAAGATCTAAATGTGAGACCTGAAGCCATAAAAGTCCTAGAAGAAAACACAACATCTCTTTGACATAGGCCTTTGCAACATTTTTCTAGATTTGTCTCCTCAGGCAAGGGAAACAAGAGCAAGAATAACTACACCAAAATGAAAAGCTTTTGTATAGCAAAAGAAACCATCAACAAATGAAAAGGCATTCTACTAAATGGGAAAAGACACTTGCAAATGATGTAGCTGATAAAAGATTAATATCAAAAAATACAAAAAACTTCTATAACTTAACATCAAAAATACAAATAACCCAACTGAAACAATAGGCAGAGGACCTAAATAGATATATTTCCAAAGAAGACATACAGATGGCAAACAGACACATGAAAATATTACTCATTATCACTAATCAACAGGGAAATGCAAATCAGGACCATAATGACATATCACCTTATACCTGTCAGAATTATTTGACTGGCGAATGAAGACTGGGGCATCACATTTGTGAAAAACCAGTGATGTGCTCAAAGACCATAAAAGGGTAAGTCAAAAGGACACAAAATCAGCTTGAAGGGTCTCTTAATGGGCATATTTGGAACAATTTTAGTGTTACAAGAGTATGTAGTTGAATGTAAGATACTAAATTGATAAACATTCAAGAATCCATAGTAACAGTTGTTGGCCTGGCTGAGAGACAGGGGCACCCAAAATGGCAGACATCGCAGACTGGGTCAAGATGGCTGATCTTCCCTTCAAAGCAGCCGTGGCCACCACATCATCTCCAGTATATTGAAACCTAGCCGGGAAACTGAAACTTCCCATACATGACTTTCCAGCCAGGGACCACCCACCATTGTCTGGACTTTCCCCACCCCCAGCCAATCACCTAGGGACATGATGTTCCCTTGCCTAATATGGGAAAAACCCACCTGAATCCAGACCTGAAACCAATAAGGCTTTAAAACCCCTGCACTCCCCAACCCAAGCGCAACTTTGCTGACTCTCCTCTCCTGAGTAGCGGAACCTCGCCTGAGGGTGCTTGCAATAAATCTCACTCTTTGGACCCTGTTTACCTTCACGGTCTCCATTCTATTCATGATGGAAAAATCTAACAGTCAAAGGGAAAGGAAAAAAAATCTTTTGTCACCATAGGAGAGGACTATTACATTACTTATACAGTGAAAATTGGTAAATATTCAAGAACTAAACATTCAATCTGCCTTTTTATTCTAGTTTCTGCTCTGCTTCACAGAAAAAACAAGTCAGGTAATAAATATAAAAAGAACAATCCAATTAGAAATTTCCATTCTTTACCCCCTCAGTGTAATAACTTGACTTAGAAATATTTGCACAATTAGCAGGGCACCTTCTTGGCTCAGTTGGTTGAGCATCTGGTTCCTGATTTTGGCTCAGGTCATGCTCTCAAGGTCGTAGGATTGAGCCCCAAGCTGGACTCTGAACTCAGTCGAAGTCTACTTGAAATTCTCTGTCTCACTATCCCTCTTCCCCTCCCCCCACTCATGTGCTCACTCTAAAAATAAATTCTTTAAAAGAAAAAAGGGAATATTTGCATAATACCAAGGTATGTTCCCACAGATTACTTGCTAATTGCAAAGGGAAAGCACATCTTTACAGTGAAGGGGTCAAGTAGTCATCACCTTCACCAAATGATCAAACTTAGCATCATGGATAGTGGAAGAACCTGATATTACATCCTTCCATTATTATGTAAGATGAAATACCCAGTTATCACCTATGAATTATTCTTGCCAAAAAGATTTAACCTGAATCTAATACAAATTGAGTTTAGAAATACAAAGCACAGAACAAGTTAAAAAACCAAGAGAAAACAATTAGACAAATCATTCAAGACAACTTTCTTGGTCTCTTTAAAAAGACAAAGCTATTTTTAAAAAATGAGAGAACTGTTCAAAATAAAATGACACTAATAGATACAATAGCCAAATTCAATGAATGAATCTGTTTGTATTTGAATTTTATTTTTAAAAGATGTATTCATCTATTTGAGAGAGAGAAAACATGTTTTAGCAGAGGTAAGGGCAGAAGGAAAGAAACTTCAAGCCGACTTCCTGTTGAGCATGGAGGTGGATGTGGGGCTTGATCTCACAACCCATGAGATCATGATCTGAGTTGAAACCAAATATCAGATGTTAAACTGATTGAGCCACCCAGACACCCCTGTATTTGAATTAAAAAAATGTTTTTGAATATGGATGGATGTTAGGTGATTTAAGGGATTAATATTAATTTTCTTACATATGACATACATTGTGTTAATGTAGAACATGAAATCATCCATACCTGGCTGCTAAATTGTAACACAGAAGCCACTGGGGGAGAGGGAAAGTTTCCAAGAAGGCTGTAGGCCTCTGGAATGCTGAGGCCTGAGTGATCTCTCTGCCATAGGAATGCCACAGGGAGTTGCCTTCCCTGAAGCTTTTTTAGCCCAAACAGCCACCCTGTGATCTAAGAGATGACAATGTATGCATTGTCCCTTAGGTTAGATTTAGCAGCACTCTAAAATATGCAGATTAGCATATCATATCTTTCCTATAAATAGTGACCCCTTGTCACACATCACCTGCTTGAGAAACAAGGATAAAAATTTGTGGTTATCCTGAAGGACCAATAAAAGTGGGAGCAAAGAAGGGCAAAGGGTTTTGTCACAGAGTGTTGACCTTGCCTTCTCCTCTCTTTCACAGCCAAGTTTGGAGTAATCTTTAATCCCTCAGTATAGGGATTGCTGGCCATTCTTAGCAGACATAGTTTTATTTTTGAAGAAGAATATTTGTAGGAAATATATTCTTTTAGGAGATACATCCTGAAGTACTTAGAGGTCACGTGTCATGATGATACATCTTTCAAATAGTTCAGAAAAAAATACAAACATGTGGATAAATATGGCAAATGTTAACAACTATAAATCTAGAAAATGAGTATATGGGTAATCACAGTACTGTTCTCTCAGCTTTTCTGTATGTTTAAAATGTTCATAATAAATTATTTGGAAAAATACAGAAAAATGAGAAGTTGATATTAATAGATTAGCAAAGATTTTTTTAAAAGTTGGAAAATGAAGTTGAGGGAATTTAGAAAATAGAGCATAAACGCAAAGAGATAGGTAATTATTTATATATATACATATAAATATTTATATATATATATAAGTGTATATATATATATACACATGTGTATATAGGTGTGTGCATATCTATCTATATCTACATCATTCTAAGAAGAGTTTCATAAAACAAATTTAAGAGAATACACACAGGAAGAAACCAACTAAAAAATAACACAAGAAAATATCTCAGAACTAAAGAACATAAATTTAAAATCGAAAAGGCTCATGAAGTGATAAAATCAAATCCTCATCAAAACACATTATCATGAAATTCCAGAATAGTTAGTATAAAAAGTTCCTACAAGTTTCTAGAGAGAATAAACAAGTCAGATACCCCCCCAAAATCAAATGGCTTTATATAGCACTACTAGAAGCTAAGACAAAAAAGAGTACTACCTTTAAAGTTCTGTAAGAAATTTCTTCTACACTAGAATTTTATGTCTTGCTGAATATAAGCAATCAGATATAAGTGATTTCAGGTACAAGAAGTCTCAAAATCTTTAATTCTCATGTTTCATTTCTCAAGATACTACTGGAGAATGTACCTCACTAAAATAAGGTAGAAAACAGGAAAGAGAGACACTGGGATTCAGGAAACTGGATTCAACTCAAGAGAGATGTAAAATGAATTCCCAGATGATGGTAGATCCTTGGAAAATGGCCATGTATGCAGTATAGAGAATGACTGATTCAGAGTACAGCAGGTCAGAAGCCTCCAGTGAGAAAATAAAAATGATAGACCACATAATGTGTGTAAATGTACTGAGAAGCAATTTAGACAACTGGGCAGGTTTGGTGGATAAATGAATGACAGATGTAAAAACAACAAAGGGAAAAAAAAAACCCACATAGAAAATATATTTATATTTGATTTTGGAATAGGAAAAGGTTGTTTACAAAAACCTGTTGTTTTTTTAAAGCTGTTAGATTTTACAAGTAACAATAGTTGCTCTATATAGCAAAAAAAAAATAAAATAAAAAGGATAAAGAAAATTATAGGGGAGAAAATTAAACCAATGCAAAATTCTATTACTTAGAGAAAATATTCATTCATTAAACACATAATTATTCAATGCTAACTATATGCCCTTCCCTATTTTAGTATCTGGGATTCAGCAATGACTAAAATAAATTCTTGTTTTTATAAAGTTTACATTTCAGTGAGTAGAGACAAATAAACCATTAAAGATAGATTAGGTGAGTGGTAAAAAGAAAAAAATTAGGATAAGTAGGACAGAGTATAAATAAAAAGGGAGGGATGGACTATGTGTTACAGAGTGACTAGGGAAGTCATTACTGATAAGAGACTATTCCAGCAGAAAGTTCACTGAAGTGAGTCAATAAACAATGTAAATACCTAGAGAAAGAGCATTCTAGAGAGAAGAAAAAAAAAAGCAACTGGAAAGATCCTGAGAAAAAGATCATGGCTGACAATTTGAAGGAACATCCAAGGAGCCTGTGTGGCCAGAGGAATGAAACATGGAATCAAATATAGAATGTTAAAACCAGAGGTGCCTGTGTGGCTCAGTTGGTTAAGCAACTCAGGTCATGATCCCAGGGTCCTGGGATCAAGGCCTGTATCAGGTTCCCTACTGAGTGGAGAACCTGCTTCTCCCTCTCCCTCTGCTTGCTGCTCTGCCTACTTGTGCTCTCTCTGCCTGTCAAAGAAACAAATAAAATCTTTTTTTAAAAAATGTTAAAATCATAGAGAAATTAAAGTTGGGGATGGGAGGCATTCATAATGTAAAACTTTGTAGGATATAGTAAGGGTCTGGATTTTACTCTGAGACAGCCACTGGAAATTATATATAGAGAAATGGCTTAATTTCAGTAAAGGACTGCTCTGACTCCTATGTGGAGAAGAGATTATAAGGAAGCAAAACTAGAATTAATAGATCAGTTAAGCAGTTTCTTTTTTCTTGTCTTTTCTTTTTTAAAAAATAATTCCAGTGGGCTAACATATAGTGTTAGATTAGTTTCAGGTGTACAATACAGTAATTCAGCAATTCCATATATTGCAAGTGCACTCCTTAATCCTCATTACCTATTTAAACCCATCCCCATGGCCCGTTGCTCTCTGGTAACCATCAGTTTCTTCTCTATAATTAGTCTGTTTCTTGATTTGTATCCCCCCTGCCTTTGTTTGTTTTGTTTCTTAAATTCCACACATGAGTGAAATCATTTGGTATTTGCCTTTTTCTGATGGATTTTGCCTAGAATTATACTCTCTAGCTCCATCCATGTCTTTGCAAATGGAGAGCTTTAATTCTTTTCTTAAGGCTGAATAATATTCCATTGTATATATACATCAATTCTTTATCCATTTATCAATTAATGGACACCAGGGCTGCTTCCATATTTTGGCTATTGTAAATAATAATGCTATAAACATAGAGGTGCATGTATCCCTTTGAATTAGAGTTTTTGTATTCTTTGGGTAAATATCTAGTAACAGAATTACTGGCTTTCTATTTTTAATTTTTTGAGGAATCATCATACTATTTTCCACAGTGGCTGTACCGGTTTGCATTCCACCAACAGTGTAGGAGTGTTCCTTTTTTTCCATATCCTTGGCAACACTTGTTGCTTCTTGTGTTGATTTCAGCCATTCACACATTCAGGTGTCAGGTGAAATCTCATGGTTGTTTTGAATAACATTTCCCTGATGGTAAGTGACGAGAAATATCTTTTCATTTGTTGGTTGCCCATCTGTTTAGAGAAATGTCTATTAATGTCTTCTGCCAACTTTTTATGGGATTATCTGGGGTCTTTTGGTGTTGGGTAGTATAAGATCTTTTTTTTTTCTTTTTAAAATTTAAAGATTTATTTGACAAAAAGAGAGAACACAAGTAGAGGGAGCAGCAGGCAGATGGAGGTGAAGAAGCAGGTTCCCCATTGAGCAGGGAGCCCAATGTGGGGCTTGATTCCAGAACCCTGAATTTTGGGATCATGACCTGAGCTAAAGGCAGATGCATAATGACTGAGCCACTCAGGTGCCCTGGGTTGTATATAAAAAAGTTCTTTATATATATATAAAGTTTATATATATTTTGGATCTTAACTCCTTATAGAATATGCCATTTGCAAACATATTCTGCCATACAGTAGGTTCTCTTTTAGGTTCATTGTTTCCTTTGCTGTGCAGAAGGTTTTTACTCTGCTGTAGACCAAATAGTTTATTTTTGCTTTTGTTTCCTTTGCCTCAGGAGATGTATTTAGAAGGATGTTGTTATGGCTGATATCGGACAAATTAGAGCTTGTTTGTAGGGCTTTTATGGTTTCAGGTCTCACATTTAGGTCTTTAATCCATTTTAAGTCTATTTTTGAGTGTGGTGTAAGAAAATGGTCAAGTTTAATTCTTTTGCATGTAGCTGTACAGTTTTCCCAACACCATTTGTTGGAGACTGTCTTTTTCCCATTGGATATTCTTGTGTCCTTTGTCAAAGATTAATTGACCATGTAATCATGGGTTTCTTTCTGGGCTTCCTATTCTCTTCTATTGATCTATGTGCCTACTTTTTGCCATTACCATTTTTGATTACTACAGCTTTGTAATATAACTTGTTGAAGTCCAGAATTGTGATCTCCTCCAGCTCTTCTTTTCTTTTTCAAGATTGCTTTGGCTATTCAGGGAGTTCAGTGGTTCTATACAAATTTTACAATTATTTAATTATTTGTTCTAGTTCTCTGAAAAGTGTTGTTGGTATTTTGATAGGGGTTGCATTAAATGTGTGCATTGCTTTGGGTACCGTATAGACATTTTAACAATGATTGTTCTTCTAATCCATGAGCACAGAATGTCTTTCCATTTCTTTGTGTCATCTTCAGTTTCTTTCATCAATGCTTTATAGTTTTCAGAATACAGGTCTTTCACCTCTTTGGTTAGGTTTATTCCTAGGTGTCTTATATTTTTGGTGCAGCTATAAATGTGATTGTTTTCTTACTTTCTCTTTTTGCTTCTTCATTATTGGTGTATAGAAATATAACAGATGGGACACCTGGGTGGCTCAGTCAACTGTCTAACTCTTGGTTTCAGCTCAGGTCATGATCTCGGGGTTGTAAAATTGAGAACATTTTGGGCTCCACATTCAGCATGGAGTCTGCTTGAGATTTTTTGTCCCTTTGTTTCTCCCTCTCTGCTCCTGTCCTTGCCTTGACTCATGCTTCAATAAATAAATAGAAATCTTAAAAAAAATGCAAGATTTATGTACATTGATTTTGTATCCTGCAACTTTACTGAATTTGTTTTTCAGCTCTAGTAGTCTTTTTGGTGGTCTTTTGGGTTTTCTATATATACTATTATAACATCTGCATAATTAAAATTTTGCTTCTTCCTTACCGATCTGGATGCCTTTTATTTCTTTTTGTTGTCTGATTGTTGTCTGATTTCTAGTAGTAAGTTGAATAAAAGTGGTGAGAGTGGACATCCTCGTCTTGTTCCTGACATTAGGGGAAAAGCTGTTATTCCCCAATAAGGATGATGTTAGCTGTAGGTTTTTCATACATGGCCTTATATTGAGTTATAATTCCTCTAAATCTACTTTATTGAGGGTTTTTACTATGAATGGATGTTGTACTTTGTCAAATGGATCTATTGAAATCATATGGTTCTTGCCTTTTCTCTTTGACTTGAGAATACTGAACTGCCATTACAACACAGGAATAAATCCCATTTGATCCTGGTGAACGATTTTTTAAATGTATCATTGAATCTGGTTTGCTAGCATTTTTTTGAGGATTTTTGCATCAATATTCATCAGGGATATTGGCCTGTAGTTCTTTTTTTTTTTTTTTTTTTTTGTGGTTTCTTTATCTGGTTTTGGTATCTGGTATTGCTGGCCTCAAAGAATGAATTTGGAAGTTATCCTTTTTATATTTGTTGGAATAGCTTGAGAAGAATAAATAATTAACTCTTCCTTAAATATTTGGTAGAATTCGCCTGTGAAATCATCTGGTCCTGGACTTTTATGGGTTGGGAATTTTTCAGTACTGATTCATTTTCTTTGCTGGTTTCAGTCCGTTCAAATTTTCTATTTCTACCTGTTTCAGTTTTTGGTAGTTTATATGTTTCTAGAAATTTACCCATTTCTTCTAGGTTGTCCAATTTGTTGGCATATAGTTTTCCATAATATTCTCTTTAACTGTATTTATTATTTTGGCATTACCTCCCCTCTGTCATTTGTGATTTTATTCATTTGAATCCTTTCTCTTTTTTTCTTGATAAGTATGGCTAGAGCTGATCAATTGAGTTTTTCAAAGAATCAGCCAGTTATTTCATTGATCTACTCTACTGTTTTTTAGTTTCTATGTCATTTATTTCTGCCCTAATCTTTTTTATTTCTTTCCTTGTGTTGGTTTAGGATTTGTTATGTGTGGTTTAGGATTGTTTGTTTTTTATTTTCCTGGCTCCTTTAGATGGCAAGTTAGGTTGTTTGAGATTTTTCTTGCTTTTAAGCTTGTATTGATATAAACTTCTCTCTTAAAACAACTTTTGCTGCATCCTAATAGATTTGGGCCATTGTGTTTTCATTTTCATTTATTTCGTGTACTTCCCCCCCCCTTCTTTTATTTCCTGGTTGACCCATTCATTTTTTAGTAGCATATTATTTAAACTCCATGTAGTTGAGGTCTTTCCATATTTTGATTGTGGTTGACTTCTAGTTTCAGTGTTGCAGTCAGAAAAGATGTGTGATATGACTTTGATCTTCTTGAATTTGCTGAGGCTTGTTTTGCAGGCTAATATGAGATCTATTCTGGAGAATGCTTCATGTGCACTTGAAAAGAATGTGAATTCTGCTGTTTTAGGATGGAATATTCTGAATATATATCATTTGTATTTAATGCACTTGAACAAAGAAAAGGAAGAACATGTTGCCAAGATGTGCAGGAAAACTGATAACCTTTCTAGTTCTAGTCTTCCCTATTGACAAATTCAAACAAGAATTTGGGGTCACAAAAAAAAAGGTAGCAAAAGTTGAAAGCTGAAGTATGGGTTTTTCACAGCTGACCAAAAAAGGATAATTCTGATACCTATTAGTAATAGATAGCGCTTATGTCCTACACATATTTATCTTAATAGCATATTTATAAGCACTCATGCAATACTTATAACAGTGACAGTATATACCAGTTGACATATTGAAGCCAAAGCTTTAAGGAAAAAATAAAAATGAAATGCTCTATGAAAATTTCTAACTATGCAACTATCATAGAGAAAATATTTCAGATTTTGCATTTTTTATAAAAGACTTTTTAAATTAGAAAAGTAAGAGTCACCAAGAATTTCCTGGTGATTTTCTGAATTCTTCATTTGTAATTATATCAAACTTCTTAATTCTCATATTAAGACTCTGAAAATGAACAAAATATTTTACAAGCTTAAGAAACTGTAGTAACATTGGAAATAAAACATAACTAAAGACAACAAAATACCTAGTAATAATTCTCAGGAAAAAACAAGAGATAAAATAATTAAGAACAATATTTAGCATCTCAGATATCTATATAATTGATGGAGAAAAAATAGTAAAGAAAGATAAGATTTTAACAGATAAATATAATCTTCTAGGCTCCAAAGAAACATAAAGATGGAAATCTGCCTTAGCAGATATTAAAAATTCTTACATAGCAATAATTATAAGTTTGGTTCTGGTCACAAAATAGAATCCACAATGTTAATAACAAAACTTAATAATAATTCATTTATTGGGCATATACTATGAGTCAATCAATGTGTTAAATGGTATGTATATTTTATTCATGATTACATTTGATTTAATGACTCATATTTAGCTATTGCAAAAAATTTATTATCTCTATTTTATAGTTAAAGAAAA
>PITA01001080.1:27460-153990 GCA_004023965.1 Spilogale gracilis
AAAAAAAAAAAAAAAAAAAAAAAAAAAAAAAAAAAAAAAAAAAAAAAAAAAGAAAAGTGCAGAGGTTAAGGGCACAGAGCTAATATGCTTGAATGCATAATAATTTAACATATGATCAAGGCAGCATTTCAGGTAAACATGAATTATTTATTAAGTTCAAGAGACAACTGGCTAACATTTTAGAAAAGAAAGGTAGGGATATTCATGTCAGTTCTTATAATACATGAATTTCAAAAGTTAGATTTTCATTAAAAACTTAAAAGGACCGGGCGCCTGGGTGGCTCAGTGGGTTAAGCCTCTGCCTTCGGCTCAGGTTATGATCTCAAGGTCCTGGGATCCAGGCGCGCATCGGGCTCTCTGCTCAGCAGGGAGGCTGCTTCCTCCTCTCTCTCTGCCTGCCTCTCTGCCTACTTGTGATCTCTCTCTCTGTCAAATAAATAAGATCTTAAAAAAAAAAACCAACAAAACAAAACAAAAAACTTAAAAGCCCAAGGGGTGCCTGGGTGGCTAGTTAGTTAAGTGTCCAACTTCAATTCAGGTGATGATCTCAAAGTCTTAGGATCTAGCCCTGCATTCATCAGGCTCCCTGCTTAGCTGGGAGCTTGCTTGTTCCTCTCTCTCAAATTAATAAAATCTTAAATAAAATCTCTCAAATAGGTAAAATCTTTAAAAAAAATTTTTTTAAGGGCACCTGGGTGGCTCAATTGGTTGGACGACTGCCTTCGGCTCAGGTCATGATCCCGGAGACCCAGGATCAAGCCCCACATCGGGCTCCCTGCTCTGCAGGAAGCCTGCTTCTCCCTCTCTCACTCCCCCTGTTTGTGTTCCCTCTCTAGCTGTGTTTCTCTCTGTCAAATAAATAAAATCTTAAAAAAAAATTTTTTTTAAGTACCAGAAGAAAAAAATAACATACATTTATATAATTTCGGAATTGTGATTATTTGCATTAGGATACCAAGAAAAAAAAACACTAAAAATGCTTCTAATATATTTGATCACATAAAACCCAAACATCTACATGGTAAAATACACCACCACCAAGTTAAATACACACACAAAAAAACTGGGAATATTTTTTTCAACATACAGAACAAAGTTTTACTCTCTCCATCATAGGAGTTTTACAAATACTAAAACTACTGATAGTCTAAATAGAAAAATAAACTGGTAAAAAAGAAGAACAGGGCATTCACAAGAGAAGAAACAGAATGCTCAATTAACATATGAAAATATTTTCATCTTCACTAGTAATAAATAAAATGCATATTAAAATAATATCAAGGTATATTGCTTGCTTGCACAAAGATAACTGGTATTGGCAACGGTGTGGTAAAATCTCCACTGACAATTATTGCTGATGTGAAAGCTAACTACCACCACCTTTTCTGAGGGTAATGTGGTGATGTGTAAAACATCTTTTTAAAAAAGTCATATTCTTATGTCCCTGCTTATTGATAAAGAAAGATGTAGACCACCATGTTTAATACTATTGTAATTTCATGAATACTGTATATGTAGACTAAAAGACTAAAAGAACAGAAATTAGGTCCGGATAGGAATTTAGATAACCTTTTTCTGGTTTTGAATTTTCCACTTTTTCTAAAATAAATAGCAGCCCTTACACAAATTAATTAATTGAAAAGGACAACTTGGAAGTAAAAAGTAGAGAAGCAAATATAGACAACGCTTTTATGATAACAGGTTAAAAGGAAGAGAAGATGATAGTCAAGGAGCTAATATATGAATAAAAAAGAGAAACAGTTGGGTGCCTGGGTTAAAGCCTCTGCCTTCAGCTTAGGTCATGATCTCAGGGTCCTGGTATCGAGGCCCTCATTGGGCTCTCTGCTCAGCAGGGAGCCTGCTTCCTCCTCTCTCTCTGTCTGCCTCTCTGCCTAATTGTGATCTCTCTCTGTCAAATAAATAAATAAAATCTTTTTTAAAAAAGAGAGAGAAACAGTAGACTCACAGATAATAGGGTTGAGAAGGGCAATAGCCAAAGAAAAACATATACAGCTTGGACCATAGAAAAAATATTTCAAAATTATTATAGAAAAGAGGCTTGAACCCATGGTCAAAGACCCTTGAACAAATTATGGATCAAAAAAAGGTGGAAGCTAAAAAAAAAACACATATTATACCATTTCTGAGAATACAGTCACCAATGATATCAATGAAAATAATGTGGTGGCTAAGGAAACATATGGGTTAATATTGTTCAAGAGTCTACATGAAGTACACCAGTGAACATAAAACCGAATGATTAAGCTGATATATATGAAAGTACCTTGTAAATTGCACAGATTTATAGCAATATTACTAATCTTAAAAAGTGAGTCAATGAAGTTAGCTCAGAATGAAAAAAAATGGCTTATGAAATCCATTGCAGGAACATAAAAGCTTTTTAGCTATGCTTAGAGCAAAAGATGAACCAAAAAGTTGTTTGTTTCAAATGATATGTAACTCTGAGGAAAGTGACATACACAAAATAACATAGATCAACTTCTCTGCTCCTTTTCCCTTGCCATATTAAAAATCAAATTGGAAAAGGTAGAACAAATATGCAAAACTGAAATTGCAGATACAATATAGGTACATCCCAAATCCTACAAATTCTTTGAACTAAAAGTCTCCAAGTAAAACTCAAATCATTCTGATAAGAAATACATGTGATAATAAAACACTGGCATCTCAGCCAGACCCTTAAACCTTCAGAAGGTATATGTGCCCCAGTTCTCAACAAGGAAAAATCAATAAATGCTATCATCTAGAACTAACATAGCTTTCATGTTCATGGGCACACTGAATCATGACCTAAATGAGAAGCATATCCAAATTTCCTGGAATATACATGACTTATGTCTAAAGGGAAGTCTCCATTCCTTGCAGCTAGAAATAAAGAACTCTAGGGCACCTGGGTGGCTTAGAGGGTTAAACCTCTGGCTTCAGCTCAGGTCATGATCTCAGGGTCTGGGATCGAGTCACACATCGGGCTCTCTGCTCAATGGAGAGCCTGCCTGCCTCTCTTCCTACTTGTGATCTCTCTCTGTCAGATAAATAAATAAAATATTTAAAAAAAATAAAGTACTCTAAAGAAGTTAGATAGACATGAAGAAAATGAAGAAAAGCAGCTGAAATCTGTTCTTCCTCTACCAACAGTTAAAACATTTCCCAAAAGTAACAGTACTATATGATACACATCACTCTGCAGTTAAACAAAGCTAAGGTATGTACCTGACCTCAGCTGGAAGGTGGTCCTCAATGCTCTATTCCCATCAGCCCTTATCTTTATTTCCTCCTATCCTGTTGGATCCCAAGTCTATCTCATTCTATTAATGATTCCCTCTCTTCTGCACATTTACCCATTCTTCTCTATGTCTCTTTCTAATATATAAACATGTTAAAGGGTTTTTTTCATATTTAAAACAAAAATTCTGACTTGGCTTCATATCCCACTTTGGCTAACACACTCTCTTTATATTACGCTTTATGTTTACACTCTTCTTTTCTCATGAACTTCTCAACCCATTATAAGATAGCTATTCTTTCTGCTCTACTGAAAGTGCTCTTGCTAAGTTCCCCACTGATCTCTAAACTGCTAAAACTAAAGAATATTTTGCAATCCTTGTCTTATTTGACCTCTTTTAAGCATTTATTACAGACTTTCTTCCCTCCTTCCTGAAATTATCATTTCCTTTAGTTTCTAAGACCGCTGCTGCTTATCTCTCCTGCCTCTGCAACATCTCTTGGGCTGCCTCTTCTCAATATTCTTTATGGGCTCATCCTTTCTCTTAAAGTATCAGTGCTTGTCAGAATTCTATTCTTATTTTCTAAATAAATACATGCAACTCTAAGTTTTCTTCCTCTCCATATATTCTTTGAATAACTTATCTACACTAGAGACTTCACTTATACAACTAGTGCTTCAAGTCTGCATTTTCAGCTATATCCTCTGTTCCAAACCATATGTATGACTTACTAAATATCTCAATGCAGATGGTCCCTAAGTGCTTCAGGGGGATAAAACCAAAACAAAAACAGAGGACAACTTTTAAACTAGCACAAAACAAATAAACAAAAACCTTCCACTGGAGCCAGAAGTAAAAACATTCATAATCACAGTGAAAGATTTTAACATCTTTCAGTATTCAATAACAGAAAAACAAGAACAGTTTATATATGTTTGTGTTAACACAATTAATGAGCTTGATCTGATCTAATGAAAGGGTGTGTGTGTGTGTGTGTGTGTGTGTGTAAATCTGCACTCAACAAATGGATACTCTTCAAGAATATTTATGACAGATTTATTTTATAAAACTGTAATAATTAAAAACAGTGTATTAACTCTGAGACAAAGAAACCAATGAAATAGAATAGAGAATTCAAAAATGAGTGGAGGAAGGATGTACCTCAGTAACAAAAAATATCATTGGGATAACTGAAAACTGATAATCTATATGATAAAAAGATCTGAATATATACAAAATAAATTCTAGATGAATTAAGTTCTTGAGTATAACAATGTTTAACTTCATCTGAACCCTGTGTTTCTTGAAAGGAGTGGTAGGTGAAAAAATTCCACCATTCTGTATTCCCAGAACTGAGTAGCTACAAAAGACCCCTTGGCCCTAACAAGCTCTATCTATTCCAAATATGACCCATTTCTACCTATCCCCAGTAATAATAACTTCTTTGTTTACCTGCCTTTATAAAATTCAAGTCTTCCTTTTTTGAGATGTTCTTAATGATTTCTGTCATTATTGCAATACCCTCAACAAAATCATCTTCTTGTGTGGTACCCCCGACAAATATGAAAAGCAAAGTGAAAACACTATTAAAAGAAAATGTGAGAGAAAATCTTGGTAACACTGGGCAAGTAAGAATTTCTTGACTAAGATGGATTAACTTCAGTAACACTGTTGAAACTAAAAAAAGTTCACCTATATATTTACATAAAACTTAAATTTGTGTGCATGTGTGTGTAATTAAGGATCCAAACCTATGAGATAAAAATTTAAACTGTGGACAAAAAGGAGACATATCAACTTTAGAATAGTTATCTATTGTGAGAGAGGGAGGTACACAGAATAGGAGAAAATGATTTATAACAAAGTTTCAAATAAATTGGGAATTTTGTTAAAATATGGACTGTGATTCAGTAGGATTGGGACTGGGGGGTAGTGCTGAGATTCTGTACTTCTAATAAACTCTCAGGTGCTGTTAATGATGCCAGGCCATGGACCACACTTTAAAGAAAATATGGCTAACTTTATTAAACCTAGGTGGTGAGTAGAAAAGAATCTATTATTTTCTGATATCTTTGAGTTAGTTCATAGATAAATATAAAGTTGAAGAGACTTTCTACTAGCCTCATTGAGGAGCCACCACACAGTAGTAAATAATCCCTCTCTCAACTGTATATATACATGTATAGCTTAAGGCTGTTCTCATTTTGTGGTACATACAATACTATTTACAAGTACACAAACACATATGAAAATACATAAGTCACTTGGGATTCTAAAAAATGTCAGGACAGTAGCATCAATTCTTATAAATTATTTTATTAATTGAATGAAATTGATTGTTAATAAAATCATTAAAAATTATTAATAATTTATTAGTAGTAAAATTTTACTTTTTTGTCATTTAGTCCCTAAGTTGACAAATTTTCTAATTAATTTAATCCTAACCTCTTCATCTGTCATTGATGAGATACTCCTCAGATATGTTTTTTGAGCTGTTTTTACACTATAAAAAAATGGAATAGCATTAATTCAGATTAACATCTAGAATATAATTCAGATTAATATGCAAAGTAACATAAGTAAAGTACTTCATAAAAAAAGAGAAAAAACTGCTTCAGGAATGGATATTTTCTGTATTTGAAGAAATGTGCTTAGGAAGTTTACATCAATTCACTAAGACAATCATTACGCGTAGAATAAAAGGCCAGATCTCTGGTGTGGCTATGTCTCTGCTATTTCATCAGCATCTAAACACTCCTAGTTTATAAAAGCTCTCAACAAATAACTGTCAAATAAATAAATAAATTTCATTTAATGATTCCAATGTATCAGGATATTGTAAAGGCTATAAAGATAAAAACAAAAGATAGCCTTGCCCTTCAGGTGTCAAAATCTAGCAGGGATGACAGACAAAATTAATTTATATCTTATACAATATAAAATTACATATGTAATAAATAATATTGGCATATTTAGAAATCTATATATTTTTATACAGTAGAAAGAAATATAGTAATGTAAAAAAAAGAGGAAATATGTATTCAGAAGGAGGAACTATATATACAGACATGTATAATGTGAAAATACATGAGGTAGTAAGCATGGTAAAATAAGTATAAGATGCTATGAAAAACCATTAAGGAGAGAATGTGCAATTTGCTCAAAGAGATCAAGAGTTAATGCTCAAGAATTAAATTAATTCTGAGTCTTCCAGGATAAATCAAAGTTTGATGGGTGGCCTGGGGTAGAACAGGAGGGATTAGGTTATTGGAAGACAGATATTTGAGAAAAAGGAATGTATAAAAAAGCAGGAAAACCAAGGTTTATTTTAGAAAACGTCAAGCAATTAGCATGTCGAGGTTTGGTGTAGAAGAGAAAAAAATGATTGGAAATGAGGCTGAAAAGGTATACTGAGGCCAGACTATGAAGTGCTTGATACACCATGCTCAGAGATTTGATTTATAACATTGATTATACCCAATAAGAGTGATTTGATTAGATTTGTATTTGAGAAAGATTTTTTGGTAGCAACAGGAAATATGAACAAAAAGTGGGTAGGACTAGAGTAAAGAAAGGTCTTTCAATATGGTTGAGGCCAAAAGTGATTAGAGCTTGCGCTAAGGCAATAGTTTTGATGAGTGAGAAGAGATTCAAGAGATTTCAGGATGTGAACTGACAAGATGATGAGGGAGATGTTAAAATGGCTCCCATATCTGTAACTTGGAAGACTGGGTGCAGTGTGCAACAGTGACTTTAAGTATACACATGCATGTTCCAAAAGCATATGCATAAGACAGAAAGAAGATGGGAACAGAGAAGAATGTCAGCACACAGGAAAGATAGGGAAAGCAACATATAAAATGAAGTATATAAAATGTGTGGGTGAAAGAAAAGGTGGAAGCAGATGGAAAAATATTTGTAGGGAAATTTTTTTTTAAAGCAGTCCTAATTTTTATTTCAAGTCACCTAAAACCTATACTCACAATTCAGGCAATGTCTAGTTCTCTAAAATGAGTTAACATATATAAAGGGCTTAAAATAGTATCCAGTAAATACTAAGTTTTAAATGAATTTTAACTATTTTATTATTATTAGTTCCTATTCTCACTTTTCTACTCAATTCTGAGTTCCAAATAAGATTTGTTAAAATCTCTGGGATAAATACAACTTTCTTTTTTTTTTTTTTAAAGATTTTATTTATTTATTTGACAGAGAGAAACACAGCGAGAGAGGGAACACAAGCAGAGGGACTGAGAGAGGGAGAAGCAGGCTTTCCGCCGAGCAGGAAGCCCGATGTGCGGCTCGATCCTGGATCTCCAGGATCATGATCTGAGCCGAAAGCAGTCGCTTAACCAACTGAGCCACCCAGGCGCCCCTAAATACAACTTTCAAATTCTTCAACCTTGTCACCCAATTAGAGCATAGAGCATTTTGTTGAAATAAAGATGGTCTATTTATTCAAAACAAGGAGAAGCTGGAATAAGAGCTTTCATTAATAGTCAAGATTTGCCCCAGGAAATATATAAAACTTACCCATCCCAAGTAGGTATTACAGTGACAGTGGTTTCAGATCTGCCTTAGAAAGATACTTTATGTCATTGAGAGTTAATGCAATCTGTTTCTAAAATGGTTATGAGTAAGAGAAAAATCTGAGAAAAAAAAAGGATAAAGAGGGACATCTGGGTGGTTCAGTTGTTAAGCATCTGCCTTCGGCTCAGGTCATGATTCCGGAGTCCTGGGATCAAGCCCCACATCGGGCTCCCTGCTTGGAAGGAAGCCTGCTTCTCCCTCTCTCACTCCCCTTGCTTGTGTTCCTTCTCTAGCTGTGTTTCTCTCAGTCAAATAAATAAATAAAATATTTTTTAAAAAAAGGATAAAGAAATTCAATAAATTTCCAGAATTGCTTCAGTTGGACCTTCAAAATGTTCTTGTGCTTTCCTTGAAGAATTAGAAATAATCAGACCAAAAACACCCATATACAACAGCAAACTTCAAAGAAAATATAAATGATTTTTAACTACATAGGTACTTTCTTTCATTAGCTTACTAGAAAATTAACTGTAAATTCATAGTATCAAATTATTGTCAGCATCTAATGACTCTTAAGATACTGTAATGATGAGTAACTTACCAAAAATGGTATACATTTGTTATACTTAGATGTACAGAGACAGACTAAGCATTTTTTTAAAGATTTTATTTATTTATTTATTTATTTATTTATTTATTTATTTATTTATTTGACAGAGAGAGAGATCACAAGTAGGCAGAGAGACAGGCAGAGAGAGAGGAGGAAGCAGGCTCCCTGCCAAGCAGAGAGCCCGATGCAGGCCTCGATCCCAGGACCCCGAGAACATGATCTGAGCCGAAGGGAGAGGCTTTATCCCACTGAGCCACCCAGGTGCCTACAGACTAAGCATTTTTAAAATACTTTGTTTAAAAAAAAAAAAACAAAGGAAGTAAGGAAGGAAGCAAGCAAGCAAGCAGGTAGGGGCAGGACAGGTGTGCACAAAAATAAAGTACTTTGTTTTTTAACTATTATATCTCTTAAGAAATATGTGAAGAGAGATAAGGGATGTGAACTAATATTCACTGAGTAGCTACTATGTCCTAGGTATTGTACTAGTTGCTTTACATTTTCCCTCATTTTGTCTTTACAAAACTTGGCAAAGTAAATATTATCCACATACAACATAGCAGTTGCAAACTGAAGTTAACAGTCTATCATAACAGAGCTAGTAATGGATAATGCTGCAATTTAATCCTGAAGCTTTCCAACTCCAGTGCCCATAGTCTTAGAACATACTGTACTACTCTTAAATATGGGACATATATGCTTTATATCTGAATAAAAGTTATAAATTTTAAAGAAACTTGTATATTTCACTGACATATCATGTACTTCTTTTGAACTACCATCTTCCACTTATAGTTTCTGTTTCTTCCTCCTTTGGGGAAAAGAAAAATGTAATATTGGGACTAGTCTTAACATGCATATGAGTAGGCAGCTTTCCCCCAAAACATATATCTGTAAATTGCCTGAAATGCAATAATTTATAGATTAATTTCAGAGCAAATGATTCATTTTAAAGCCCAAATATCCTAGCCATTCACATCATAGTTTCCCCCTTTTATGACAGAATATATGTTTATATCATTCACATTGATATAAATCCTTTTCAATCTAATTCTTTTTAACACTGGGTAAAGATCAACCAAAGTAATAAGAAAAAGGAAGTGTAATCTGTGGTTGGGAAAGAAAGAACAACCAAGAGGTATCTGGAAATATTTAGGCCCCTTGGAATGCAGGAGGAAGTATAGAATAGGACATGGAACCCATAAAGTCTATAGAGAAGGACATGGAATCCATAAAGTCTATAGAGAAGGCTAACAAAATACACATTTCCCCCCAAGTCAAAACATCAGAATATTTGCTGTTATGAAAATTAAGACCAATTAAATAAATATAAAGCATATTTTTGTCTGTGTGCACCATAAACTCAACATTCTTGTCTTTAAGTATTGTTTGATCATTATCCAAAGTGACCACCAAACCCATTTTACTGGAAAATATTAGAATGGATAAATGGAAAATAAAAATATATGTTTTAAAATTTACTTTGAATTTAAGTTTAGAATATATTTTTATACCTCAAGAATGTCAAATTCTTCTTTAAGCTCTTCTAAAGAAACTCCTATGTTGAATGAACACAATGAAAATGAGATGACTAAGACACTCAGGCATAACATGAATGGAATTTTAGCAGTATGATTTTATTCAACTAACCTTCCTCTTTCCAATTCATTTTCAACATGTTTTTTTTTTTTTTAAATATTTTATTTATTTGACAGAGAGAAACACAGCCAGAGAGGGAACGCAAGCAGGGGAGTGAGAGAGGGAGAAGCAGGCTTCCCGCCGAGCAGGGAGCCCGATGTGGGGCTCGATCCCGGGTCTCCGGGATCATGACCTGAGCCGAAGGCAGTCGCTTAACCAACTGAGCCACCCAGGCGCCCCTCAACATGTTTTAAACTAATACTGTTAATGCAAAGTTCTGATTATGTTACTTTTCTGCTTAAAAACTTTTAGCTGCTCTTACTAAAGTTAAAAATCTTTAGCCTGATATTCAGGACCCTTCAAAATTTTTTTCTAAAAGAATGTTCTAATCTTATTTCCTGTGATCCTCCTTTGGATGAGGAGTAAGAGTATTTGTTAGTCAATATTTCCATATTCGGAATTAAAGGAAAAAACTGCTTTTTAGATTGCCTTCTAGGTTAGGCATCATGCTAGGGGATAAAGATAAGAAGAGGTAAAACTATATATAAGAAAGATTACAATACTTAGTGAATTTAATAGCAAGTATACTAAGCACCAAATGAAATGACAAACACGAGTGCTAGAGTTTAGGGTTTACTTCACTGTTTTGAAAAAAAAATAGAAGGATGCCCAGGCACAGGTAAGAGTCCTATAAAATATGAGTGAGAAGAAGAAAATGAGGACAGAAATTTTGTGGTGATCAAACACAGGTTCCCTCCAAACCTAGGGTCTCTTCCTTTCTTCCAATTGACTCTGTGTTGTACTCCACCCAGAGAGCATTTTCATCTTGCTTTTTCTGTATTTTTTCACATTTAAAAAAAAAGATTTTTATTTATTTATTTGACAGAGAGAAACACAGTGAGAGGGGGAACACAAGCAGGGGGAGTGAGAGGGAGAAGCAAGCTTCTTGCCAAGCAGGGTGCCCGATGTGGGGCTGGATCCCGGGACTCCCGGACCATGACCTGAGCCAAAGGCAGATGCTTAATGACTGAGCCACCCAGGCACCCCTCTTTCACTTTCTTTTACTATTTAATTTGAATGTCCTCTTCTGTTAATGGTTTTGATCTCATTTTATTGTTTTTTAATTGTAATCCAGTGCAAACCCTTTTTGGAAATAAACAGTGATCAAATCACATTTTCTTTACTGTTTAAAATTTTTTTCCTTCAAAAAGCAAAAAAACCAATTAAAAATGTATCTGAACAAACATTTTTCCAAAGAAGATATACATATGCTCACATGTACAAGAAAAGATGCTCAACATCATGAATCATCAGGGAAATGCAAAAAAAAACCCATAATGAGTTATCACCTCACACCTGCTAGAATGGTTACTGTCAAAAAGATAAGAACAAGCACAGGCAAGGACGTGTGAACCCTTGTGCACTGTTCATGGGAATGTAAATTAGTAAAACCACTATGTAAAACAGTATAGATGGTCCTCAAGAAATTAAAAATAGAACAACCATATGGTCCAGCAATCCCTATTCTGATTATTTATCAAAAAAAAAGAAAAAAAAGAAAACAGTAATTTGAAAAGATATATGCATCCCCATGACTACAGCATTACTTACAATAGCCAAAATACGGAAACAACCTACGTGTCTACGGATGGATGAATGGATTAAAAAAAAAAATTGTGCCTGGCACACACACACACACACACACACACATAGAATATTCTTTAGCTATAAAAAACATTTGTGACATTTGCCATTTGCAACATGGGTAGACCTAGAGGGTGTGATGCTAAGTGAAATAAGTCATTCTCTGATCTCTTAAATGTGGAATCTAAAACACAAACATCAGATATCTGTATCTGATAGATACAAATTGTAAACTGGTGGTTGTAGAGGGTGGAGGTGGGAGGGGAATAGGTGTATTGTGTTTTTTAAGTTTAATTGAATTAAATTGAATAAAAATTATTTTGAAAAGTACACACATTATATAATATATGATGAAAGAATATGAAAACATTCCATTAAAAATGTAAGCATGAAAAAAATAAAGTGAACAAAAAACATGCAACTTTAGAAACAAAACAATAAAACAAGAAAAATTCCCAGCCTTCACAGCCCAGCTGTGCAATATTCATGAAGCCAATCACTCTTGCTGATGTGATTTGCATTTATTCCAAACCTCCCTCTACTTTTATTCCTCTCATTCAAAAATGATTATAGCAGGATTATTTGTGAAGTATTCTCTTTTAATATATAAATCTTCCTGAAGGCAGAGATTACGTTTTATTAAATTTTGAATTCCTCTGTGTCTTGAACTCCCCAAGGTGGTTTTGAGAGATGTTTGGTAAAAATAGAGTGAGTGAATAAATTTGAATGATTTTTAAAATGTCACTTAAATAATTCTTTATGAAAGAGGTAAAGCCCAGAGGAGATTGCTTAATCTAAGAAACTATTATGGGGAATAATATCTAGACAAATCATAGCATGAATCAAAGATAAAAGAGAAGTTAATATTCAGTAAAAATTATTGATCTCTTTTTCATTCATAATTTGATCCCATGGTGACAACATGGGCAGGTAAGAATGGAAAATTCTAGTGATTGCGTGGAAGAGCTGAAAATCAGATCTTCAAATAATCCTCAAAAGTAATATTATCTCCAATCTCAAAGGCATAATCATAAAACAATTTAAATATAAATTATTTTTAAAAATATAATTATTTAATTCTAGAACACGTTCATGAGAAGAAAATAAAATGTGTGATGCCTGGGTAGCTCAATCGGTTGTGTCTCACTCTTGCTTTTTGCTCAGGTCATCAGCAGCAGCTCCAGTCATGATCTAGGATCATCTCAGCTCCAGTCATGATCTCAGGATCATGGGTTTGGGGCCCAAGTTGGGTTCCTTACTCAGTGGAGAGTCTGCTTCTCTCCCTCTCCTTTTGCCTGTCTCCCTGCTCATGTGCACTCTCTCTCTCTAAAATAAGTAAATAAATCTTTAAAAATGGGAAAAAGAGAGAAAAGGAAGATGCTAGACATTTCATAAATAATTTTATTTAAAAAAACTGCAACAATTTCAGATGAATTTGCAACTCCTATACTGATCATTTTCTCAAAGATCAACATGACATTTTAGTAATAAACCTTCTCAAATTGGCATAACGTAAGTGTTCTGTTTGTCTATCTCTGTATAATAAGCCACATCAAGACTTAGTGGTTTAACAATGTATCTTTCATGGTCCTGGGAGTTGATGAGCTCAGCTGGGTGGTTCTCACTAGAAGTATGGTTGTTACAGATGGCACTAAGGCTAGATTCATCTGAAGGCATCTTCCCTTATTGTGTGGAACCTGAGTTTAGGATGGCTGAATAACTGGATATAGGAAGTAAAACATCTTTCTCCACTTGGCTAGCTTGTGCTTTCTTTTAACAGACTCAAGTTAGAATGACTTCTTATGAGGTGACTAACTTCCTCAGAGAAACTTTCAAGAGAGCCATGAGGAAAGCTGCAAAGCTTCTAGGACTTCATCTTGGAAGGCATATGTTGTCACTTCTATTATAATCCAATGGTCAAAGTAATCATAAGCTAGCCCAGATTTAGGGAAGTAGGGGAATAGTCTCCACCTCTTAAGGGGGGGAATGGCTTGTGGGTACAAGAAGGTAAGAATTGATGGTGGCCATTTTGGAGCCAGCTACCTCAGTTAAGATTCTTGAGAATATATAAATCCAACAACAACAACTACTACTTCTACTTCTACTTCTTCTTCTTTTCCTCCTCCTCCTCCTTCTTCTTTTTTAAGATTTACTTATTTAATTTTGAGAGAGTGAGAGAGAGTGCCTGCGGTATGTGTGTGGGGGTGTCATGAGAAGAGGGAGAGAAACAGACTCCCTGCTGAGCTGAGCGGAGCCCAAGGAAGGGCTTCAGGGCTCAATCTCAGGACCCTGAGATCATGACCTGTGTTGGTAGCTGGCCCTTTGGTAACTGGCCCTTTAAAGGAACTGCTGCTGCAAGTACCCCAAAAGAAACTGACCCTGAATATGTCTGGTTACCAAGGCGATCGCTAACCGCAAGCAGACCTTGTACAGAACACTCTGCCCTTGCACCTGGCACTGCCCCTTTCAAGCCTGTGAGAATGTTCCTCAACAGGAGGTGGGAGAGGTATACAAAAAGCCTGTGTAAGAAAAATAAAGTTGTCACTCTGCATACCATGTAGGGTGTCCATGTCTGTCTTTGTGTCCATGTCTGTCTCTATGTCTGTGTCTGTCTTTGTGTTCATCTCCAGGCCCTCTCCTCTCACGGCTGGCTTTGCACCGCTGGTTCGATGCAGACCTGAGCAGAAATCAAGAGCTGGAGGCTAGGGGCGCCTGGGTGGCTCAGTTGGTTAAGCGACTGCCTTAAGCGGCTCAGGTCATGATGCCGGAGAGCCGGGATAGAGTCCCACATCAGGCTCCCTGCTCAGCGGGAAGCTGCTTCTCCCTCTCTCACTCCCCCTGCTTGTATTCCCTCTCTGGCTGTGTTTCTGTCAAATAAATAAAATCTTAAAAAAAAAAAAAAAAAAAAAGAGTTGGAGGTTCAACTGACTGAGCCACACAGGCACCCCTAAATCCAACTTCTTAAATAAAGAATGATGTCCCATAAAAAAACCTAAATCTAACTTCCCAATGAAAACTGAGAATAGAGAATCATAACCAGACTCATAATTTCGATTATTTGATTTTTAGTATACATTTATATTAAAAGTGTATTTGCATTCTATTTCAAGAACCTAGCACTGGGCCAAATGATTATATGTACTCTTATTAACCCAGTGTGGTTCCTGAAGCAATAGAAATGTCAAAATGCAGAATATCAGATCCTACCCCAGAACTATTGAATCAGATAAGATGCCCAAGAGATTCATATGCACATTAAAGTTTTGGGAAGTGTTGACTTGGATCATAGTTGTTCACTAATATACACAGGGTATCCTCAAACTTCTCATCTGAAGAAACCTAGAAAACATGAAGTATCCTTCCAACTTTGGAGCAGAGAAGTATTGTACATTTAACTTTGGTTTTAAGTGGAAAAAAGTAGCTAAAACTTGACTGTCCCTAAAAAATCTTTGACAAATTAGAAACTACATGTGTGGAGTGGAAATATTTTTATCTGGGATGTCAAGGATCATCACTATGCATGTGGGAAAATGTCTAATTTTTTTTTTATATTACTAGGGAAGCTAAAGAGACAGACCCAAAAAGGTACAAAGAACTTAAAAAGAGGTAACAAGTATCTTATGTACATTTAGCCAGTTGTATATAAAGACATATGGACATGTTTTTTGCTATTATTAGTGAACTGCTTAAAATATATCTTTGGGCAAAACAACATCACTGCCTTGCAAATTAACTTGCTGTTATTTACCAGTGTCTTTAGATTAGATGAAAGCAAATTTAAAAACAAAAATGTCATTTTTAAATAAAATTAACTTTTGAGAACATACCATTTTCTTCCACAAATGTTCAATCCATTCACAGTCTCTTGCTAGTTTCTTCTTAACTCATCACTCATTTCTATGATCTAAATAATAAAACATAAAACACCTACAAGAAAGTTCTTAAAAATAAAATCAGTTCAACATTAAAGATAATTTTTAATTTGCCAGCCATTATTTTGTCTTGCTAGGAAATTATATTTGAATACTGAAGTCCTTTTTAAATAAAACTATTTCGTTTGAGGAACAGCTAGAAACTTCAGGTTGGTTTCCAAAAGGCCCAGATACAAGCCTAGAATACAACTTAAACATCTGATATAATAATTTTCTAAAGATATGAATGATTTTCCTAATCTGAGAGAAACTCAAAAGAATTAGCTGCAATTACATTCACTGCTAGTAAAGAAAGGAAAGGCAAATAAGCCTCCATTCTTCTGGTAATCTGATATCACCATAAATTAGCCAAATGAGGAGAGACTTTCTTCCTACTTTAATTCTATTATCGCATCATCTCAGAGAATCTAAACTGACCCCCCCCCCCACAAGGCTATGAGGGCCTCAATACCAGTCAAATAGACTCTATCCCCCTTAGAGCCTTTATCTCTATCATTTGGATCACTCACACTATCTGAATGCTTAAGTAGCCTGCTAACTTGTTCTTCCTGCTTTTAACTTAGCTAAAGTCTTCCAAACCTTACAGTGTACTTCCCTGCTTAAAAATTTTAATGGGGGCGCCTGGGTGACACAGTTTTTTAAGCGAATGGGGGGCGCCTGGGTGACTCTGTTGTTTAAGCAACTGCCTTCAGCTCAGGTCATGGTCCTGGAGACCCGGGATGGAGTCCCACACCGGGCTCCATGTTTGGCGGGAAGCCTGCTTCTCCCTCTCTTACTCCCCCTGCTTGCGTTCCCTCTGGCTGTGTTTCTGTCAAATAAATAAAATCTTTAAAAAAAAAAATGTTAATGGTTTCCCACAGTCCTTATGTTAAAATTCTCCAAATCCTTTGGGCACTTGGGTGGCTCAGTTCATTAAGTGTCTGCCTTCAGCACTCCCTGCTCACCAGGGAGTCTGTTTCTCCCTTGCCTTCTGCCCCTCTCCCTGCTTGTGGTTTCTCTCTTTCTCTCAAATAAATAAATAAATAAAATCTTTAAAAAAATTTTCCCCAAATCCTTAGAGGTCTGAGACCCTTTATGAACAATGTACTTCCTTACTGTAATCCAATCTCCATTTACTTCTCAAGATCTAATGAGGAAGAATTCCTTGCATTCATTAAGGCACTGACACATGCTATTTCATCTGCCTAAAATACCCTTCTTCCATTTCTTCTCCCAAATAATTCCATATCAAGATTCAGCTTACTAGTTTCTTCCATAGGTTTTGCCAAGTTGGAGTGGGTGCTGCTTTATGCTTCCATAGTACATACTACAGACCCTCCTAATATTCGTATTATACTGCAACAGTCTTTCTCCTCTAGAGGGCAAAGAATGTCTTTGTAGTCTGCGTTCAGCACCGAGTGTGACACTCAGTAAATGTTATTGAATAAATGAAGAAATGAATATACAACTAAAGTAGAGATGGAGGGGTTTGTTTTAGTGATTTTGAGTCCAATTTAAGTAGGGTGGAAGAAATCTACTCCCTTTCTCCCCACTGATTAGTTTAAAAGATTCTATGGAAAAAGTGGCCTAGTTCAGAGACACTTAAATATGGTTAACAGTAACGTAGTAATAATTAACTGAAAAGAGGTTATTCCAGGTCCTGCTAATGAATGTTCAAGACAAAACAGGAAGAAACAAAATCATGGAATGTTACAAATGATTGTGCACTTGCGGGTCAAGTTCAGCATTGTCATTGCAGAGATGAAAAATAATGAGCGAGAAGAAATGGATTTGAGATTGTTGGGGGGAACTTCGATATAGGATAGTGCACTGGTTCAAATTTAATAACCACAGGGACAGGATTTTAAATTCTAAAGAAAGGATCTTTATATAATGTGTAGTGGTTTAAGGAGGAATAAAAAGTGTAATATGAAATAAGCAAAGAAAACAATCCTAAAACAGCAGTGAGAGTTAAGTGCTATAATTGCTAGAAACAATAAAGGTTTTGAAGATTAAAAATTTTTTAAGTTTAGGTGAGATCAACAAAAAGGTCTAGACTAAGGTAATAGCTCATAATTATCCATTTATTATAAATTACAAAGTAATTATCAATTATAAAGTGACAATATCAAGTCATTTTTTAAAATTTGGCTTTGCAGTAAAATTTATTCTTTATTTTATCAGTTACTTTTATTATTTATTAGTTACTTTTGTTTATGGTAACATTTGAAGTATAACTAGTAGAGTACTAGATCATCTGGGGCACTGAAGAAAATCATTTAATTATTCATCTGTAAAACTGTCTGGATTAGATCACCTCAAAACTTTTTATTAACTATGAATCCATCAACACTGGTTTGCCATAGTCAATCTAGAATGCTCCAAGAACAAATCTAATTCACTTGAATATTTTAATATCATTACTGGTATTTTAGTTTGCTTGGCAACTTTGTTTTTTAAGTTAGTGGGTCACCATTTGGGTGCCCAATAAATAGGTCATATCTGCATTTTTAGTTAAGAAACGCAGGCTGAAAAAAAAAAAAAAGAACGAAAGAAACCCAGGCTGCTGGTCAGGTGGATTACAATTCCTACAATTCCAGCCACAAAATCTGGATAAGACCACAGAGAATCAAACAGCCAGGGTAAATAATCACAAAAACCTGTCACTGGAATTAAGGCCTAACATTTTCAGTAAGTTAAATATACGGAACTTTGTAGGCACTGCTAGACCACGCAAGGCAAAAGGTCCAATGTAGGAGGCTTGCAGGCCTTGCCTCTGTATGGCTTTGGCATCCCTTCTGTGCTATAGCTATGGCTGGGATGCTAAGTTAGGCCCTTGGGTTCAAGAGCACTTTGGAAAATCCAAACCATTGAGTCTTCCCTCTCCCCAGGCAAACTGCAGCCTCATGAGAAAAATGGGCAATTTAGGGTCGGTAGGTTTTTCCTTCTTTCTAGATCTCCTCCTCTTGCCTTTAATGCCCAGCGCCAGCCTCCCAAACTGCAGCAGCCGTTACCTCCATCCTGGAAGCCAGGGCTTCACCATCGCTGCCGCTCGCTCCAGCCATTTTGTCCTGGGGGCCACAGCTGCTGCAAGCGCTTGTGGTAGGATGGGGTGCGCAGCCAGGGCTGCACGAGGAGGGGGGCGGAGTTTCTGGGGCCTTCTAGGAAGCTAGGAGGTGGGGCTTTAGATGACCCAGCCCTGATCCCACTCACCAAACTCCATTAGAGAAAATACTGGGGCCCAAAGTTGAACTAGCATTCCTTACACTGGTGCCAGGGAATGTTTTATCCCCTTCCCCTGAGATACTTTTGGTGTTCTTGCGACCCTATAGGGCTTATTTCTCACGGGAGGCGGTGTAACAGTGGTAAAGAGCATGAGTTCTAGGGATGGAGTCTCAATAGTACCTACAATCCTAAATTTGTTGTGACGATTAAATGGAGATCATACAAACTAAGTGCATACTGTATGCAGCAAATAGGTAGTAAATATCTGCCTTCATTACTACTTTTTTTTTTAAAGATTTTATTTATTTGACAGAGAGAAACACAGCCAGAGAGGGAACACAAGCAGGGGGACTGAGAGAGGGAGAAGCAGGCTTCCCGCCCAGCAGGGAGCCTGATGTGGGACTCGAGACTTGGGATCCCAAGTCTCCGGGATCATGACCTGAGCCGAAGGCAGTCGCTAAACCAACTGAGCCACCCAGGCGCCCCATCGTCATTACTACTATCTTGATTGGGCAAATCAGAGGTTGCAAAGCAAAATAAGTTTATTCGTCTTAGAGGCCGTGTAAGATCTCTTGCAACAACAGAATGTTATCAGCTAGAAAATGCGTCCTAAGTTTTGTTTATCACTGGTACAAATGTATGATGCAAATTTAGTCATCTTCTATATCACTGAAGTCTTGTCCTTCCTCAATTTATCCAGTAATTTAAAAAGAATTACTCTCAGAAATGTCTCCCAGAGAAGGGCCCCAAACTTCCAAAGGGGATAATGTAAAAAATAACAGTACTTGGGTATTATGGGTAAGAGGATCCTGCTGGCAGGGAAAAATGGCCTGGCTACAGGTAGAATACAGGGTCTCACAATTTGTACCTCTTAACACAAGGTCCTTAAGAATTGAAAACTTCTCGAGAATTATGGGAGATGCTACTGAGTATGGAAATAGTGTATTCAGTATAACACATCTTACTTTATAAAACAAATATATCCATTAAAAATGTTTCAACTTTTTGTAAATCAAGTGTTTTAGTGCACTATGTGTGGAACATATTTTTTTAAAGGACATAATGAATAATCTTACCTAAATTTTCTATTAAATCTCTGGGTCTTCCTATTTTCTCTTACAAATGCTGAGCCCAAAGCCCAATAATTTCCATATAAGAGATAGCAATTTCCAAAACAGAAGTGGAAGGATTTTGAATGCTAAACTTTCTTCCTCTAAACTTCATTTTCTCACTTTCTCCCACTCTGTCTCTCCATCTTACTTTAAACAACAGGGACAACTTCTGTCAGATATGCCAGCTCAGTCTTTGATTTCTCTCAGCACAGGACTGCCCAGTGTATTACACCACTCTGGCTGCCATAACTTAATACCACAGACTGGGTGGCTTAAAAGAACAACAGATGTTTATTTTCTGACAGTTATGGAGACTGGAAGTCCAAGATCAAGATGCCAGTATGCTTAGTTTCTGGTGAGAGCTCTATTCCTGGATTATAAAGGACCACCATTCTCTCTGTATCCTTATATGGGAGTTGGTAGGAGAAAAGGGAGAGAGTGAGCAGAAGCTCTGATGTCTTTTCTTACAAGGGCATTAACTGCACCATGAGAGCGCTTATCCTTATGACCTCATCTAAACCTAATTAACTCTGAAAAGGCCCATCTCCAAATTCCATCACAATGGGAGTTAGGACTTCAACATACAAATTTTGGGGACACAATTCAATCCACAGCCCTTAGTAAATCAACCACTCAAGAATACTAGGTATATTCAGTTTGTAGTTTACAACCAATGATTATTATGAAGGCTGGTTCTTGAGAAAAAATGGAATAGTTGATGTTAGTTTTCAAAATATTTTTCAATATAAAAGTCAGTGAAGCTTCACTTATAAAATTAACTAACACATGACAGTACAAAGATGGTTTAAAGACTGACTCCTATTATTTTATTACCAAATCAATTTCAATAGTAACAAATTTTCTTAAACATTTTAGTCAAGTAGCTTCTGGAAGATGGGTTAAATGATGAAAAAATGGGCGACCATGAACACACCCTTTAATTTCATTTCCAAATTGATCCTTCATTCTGTAGATAATGTCTTGGACATCCTCTTTAGATAAGTACATGGGCAGCTGTCTAGATAGACGCACTGCTTCTCCCTGTGAAGAGAAAGCCATGTTTTACCATGATACACCATGAAGCAGAAAACATGTTATTTCTGGCAAGAAAGAAGACAGAAAACAGATTATATTCTTATTATTCATTCACTCACATATTAAACACAAATTATGTGTTCGTCTCTATCATGGGTTTTACACAATGGGGAATAAGACAAACATCCTTGTTCGTGTTAAATTTATATTCTAGTGCAGAGAAACAAAACAATTAAAAAGACAAAAGAAAATTCTGGGGTGCCTGGGTGGCTCAGCTGGTTGGGCATCCAACTTTTGATTTCAACACAGGTCATCATAATCTCAGAGTTGTGGGATTGAGACTGGTGTTAGGCTCCACACTGGCCATGGAGCCTGCTTGGGATTTTCTCTCTCCTCCTCACTCTGCCCCTCCTCACATCCCTCTCTAAAAATAAATAAATAAATAAAAGATAAAAAACTAAAAATAAAAGAATAAAAGTGTCTTGACATGAATAGGAGTAAAGTCAAAACCTGTTGATGAACTGGTTATGAAGGATACAGAATCAAGAATAATGTCCACATTTTTGGTATGGTGATGCTGTTTTTTGGGATAGGAAAAATTGATCATTTAGGGGTAAATGGTATTAGCAAAGCCGGTTTCTTTTAAGATTGGTTAAAAAAAAATATTGTACTTCAAAGAGCTTGAGCCTAATATTATTCTCTAACCACATACCCTCTTTCATTATCTTTCCAACCATCCTACTCCTTTCCAACTAAATCTATTCTTTTCTTCACTCTAACCTTTAATCTCCTCGGTCCCTCTTTACTGCTCTGCTCCACCAGCACCCTTTTTGTCATTTTTCTGTACTTAAGGCACAGACAGAAAGACATTAAGGATACAATTTCTAGCTTCCTGTATTCCTTTTTGATTCCTATTAGAACCTAATTCATCTTTATATTCCTCTAGGACCTAACACAGTTTCTCGTATACATTATGGGTTCAAATGTGCTCACTCATCCCCTTGTTCTACCATATTCACTTTGTAATCCCTATACTGGATACACTGTACATGCACTGTTGGAAAATCACCAAACTCTCCCAGTTGGATCCAATACCAATGTTAGTTCTTATCAGTGCTCAATGCCATTTGGACATCTTGGTCTTTTCTAAACAATCTTCTCTTACGGTATCTACAGCTCTTATTTTCAGATCTTTTCTACTATACTCAAATCCCCAATGTCTCTCCAACCTCTTCACTCTCAGTAGGTAACTTCTTCTACACCTTTATTATATGTATCATATGACTTCTCTCAAGCTTACCTCAAAATATTTTTACTTCCACTTTCCCTCTCTTCTGCTCTTGACTAAGAGAAGTTTCTCCTTTCTAAAACTTAGCATTCTGTCCTCCTTCCTGCCTCTTTTGGAATATCTGCTTGCCAATCTTTTATGTTAGTCTTTTCCACCAACAACATAAACAAGCTAATCTCTCTTCTTTTCTTTTTAACACCATATGACTTGCTGCCTAAACTTTTTCACTACTGCCCTACTCTTTAGCCACTGGCAAGTCTTACATCTGAACTACTTCTCTATTATCACTGCCATCTAGCAGCCATACCAGACGGTCTTCAAGAAACTATTATCCCATAGGAATCTGCTACTACTTTCTCATTTTTAGATTTCTTTCCTCCCTTGGACTTTTATATCTACCCCTCTACTAGTTTTTCTTTTACTCTCCTGTCTTTATTTCTAATTCATCTTATTCAGCTTGACCTTAAATGGAAGTATTCCTATAGATATTATAGTTCTCTTTTTTTCCCTAGACTCTCTTCCATAACAATCAATCCACAATTGACAATGTAATGAATTATGATATTAGTAAAAATATTTATATCGAATGCCAACCATTTTTTTGGTTATTTTTGAAATCCTATTTCTTCCCACATGGTTTTTCAATACACAAAATATGACTCTCCTTCAACCTTCATTTAAGTTTATACTACCTTTTTCACAAGAAAAGATTCCTTTGAAGGCATTAGAATCAGTGTTAAATTGCTCACACAGTAGAAGTTCCACAAGTCAAAGCTCTTGAAGGACTTATAGAATGCTACTGAATATAATCTTCGGAAAGAGTAAAAAGCGGACTTTCCTGAAGTCTGGCCCTCAGAATATAGTGGGCACATCATGATTATATACTAAACAAAAATGCTCCCCCTTTTTTTAAAGGGAGAAAACAAATCTTATTTATGTTCAGGTTTGTTTTTGAAATAATACCAAGCTTGAGGGATAGAACTTCAAACCTCAAGACCTAACCAACCTACATAATCTAATAATGCATACCTCTAAATAACTTATCACTTTGCGAGGTCTACATTCATAAACTTCCTTTGCATTTTTGTTTAATATAGCATTAAGAATTTCTTTTAAGTCCATCACTCCATAGAACGGGAGACAATTAGCCATTTCTTCTATTTCCAAGTAGTCTTCAGCAATGGAAATGCCTAAAAGAAAAAAACACATGTAGATATAGTTAGTTTTGTTTAAATCATATTCCAGAAAATGTCTATTAAAAACAAAATCACTGTTAAAAACATTAAGTGAACCTTCCTTAGAATTTAATATAGTTAGGATAAAGTTCTGTTCCTTAGTTGGAGAATAAATAATAATTTCCCATAGGACTTCACATTAAGTCATAAGTGCTCATAGACACCACATGTGCTTTATATCATTTAATTTAATCTTAGTTATTGTACTTCTGTTCCCTACATTTGTTTAGAACATTTCTTACTTTGGAGAGAAAATGGAGTCCCATGATATTTATTAAAATAAAACTAGCTTAAGTGTTTTAACAAACGCTGCTGTTCAAATTCTATTCTACTAGTTTAATACTAACTTAAAGGCCTGAATTATTTCTATGATTATTTTAACTTATAAATTATAAAAATATTCACATAGGAATTTATTTTTTACAGTTTTATTGAGATATAATTGATAAACACTAAGTTTATGGTATGCATAGTATTGATTGACATATTTACACATGGCAAAATGATTACCACTATAGTAACTTACTAATATATTACTAATTTGAGAGAATGAAATACTGTTTACTCAGTAATGTTTACTCAAAATATTTTAGTGAAACAATATTTAAAACTGACATTATTTATTAAACTACTTTAAATAATTTGGTGACTAAAATAATACCGAAAACAGCTACATGATTAGATATATCATAGGGTAAAATACCCATAAGAGCATAAATTCCAAAGGATCAAATTTGGCTTTAGAATACATTTTTTTTTTAAAAGATTGTATTTATTTATTTGACAGAGAGAGAGATCACAGGCAGGCAGAGAGAGAGGAGGAAGCAGGCTCGCTGCTGAGTAGAGAGCCCGATGTGGGCCTCGATCCCAGGACCCTGAGATCACGACCTGAGCTGAAGGCAGAGGCTTTAACCCACTGAGCCACCCAGGCGCCCTAGAAGACATTTAAAGATGTTGCAAAATAGCAGATATTCAACTTCTTTGGAGTGATGTAGCTTGATGAGTTTTAGATCCTGAGAAGTCAATGATCCTATCCCTAATGTGTTTCCAGTTACAGATCAATTCCTTGACCTGGATAAGATGCAATGGTGGTACACCAAACAGAGCAGGCATCCCTAGAAACAACTGGACAATAATAGAAGATCTATAATTAAGCATTAAGGAATAAAACACAGAGTTTGGTCAAGGGAGACAAAATGAAAGTTTGAGCAACCAGGAAAACTTAAACGGGACTTGAAACAGGATTTACACAGGCAAAGAGGAAGAAGCAGAATATTATACTTCACATCTTTTTACATACAGAGATAAGGAAATTATAAAAATATTAGTCCAGAGACTTTTCACTATTGTTGGTTCTTTACCTTTTATAGAACAAATAGACTGAAAAGTCTAATAGTGACTAGATTTGTCTTGAAAATCATACGTATTTCACAGAATTACTTGTGAATATGGGTAAGGTATTTGGCAATAGATGAGGAAACTAAGCAATATTTTACTTACCATGTTTGCAAAATTCTGATATGGGAAACTTATAAACATTTGGAACCACATAACAATAAACTTACAAGAATTATCCATAAGATTCTGTGAAATGCTTCCCAATTTTCATGGAGAATACTTCAAATGAGTAAGTGGTTTGACAAATTTTCACTTCTTAAAATAGAGAATTCTTATTGATGTAGAGCAAAAAACTATTTCCATGAATGAGCAAAATTCTTAGGATCACATTCAGAATCTTTTCCCTCAGAGTCAGATGTATTCCTCCTCTTTTAAATGTTCTTACCATTCAAAGATGTTTAGTGATAACTGGCCAAACTGCTCATCCAAAGTTAGTCCAAGACCACAAACTCACAAAGAGGAGAAATGGTCTTTAAGAAAACATAACATAAAAATTAATGAAGGAAAAGAAAGGCTTAAAAAGGAGGAAAACAGAGTTTTTAATTTGATCTGTTACTGCTAAGATAAATAATGCTAATGATAATCTAAAAAAAATTAATTCCAATCAAATCGTCAGTTTGCAGATGACTCTTACTCATTTCTGTATCTTTGGTGCCTTGTAAAGTACCTGGCGTTCAACAGGACTTAAAAAACCCTACCCACGGGGAACCAGTGGGTTGGGTGCCTGCCTTTGGTTCAGGTCATGACCCCTGGGTCCTGAGATCGAGTCCCGTATCAGGTTCCCTGCTCATCAGAGATCTTATTTTTCCCTCTCCCTCTACTGCTCCCCCTGCTTACGTGCTCTCTCTCTGCAAATAAATAAAATCTTTAAAAACAAAAACAAAACAAAACACTACCCATAAGCTAAGAGCTGAAAGTCATAAACATGTTCTTGGAAAAGATAGGGAAGTAGTTATTCCAACTTAAAAAAAAAAAAAAACTGTTGTGATAACATTTTTCATGAAAAAAAATGGCACCTGCCAGCAATACCACATAATTAGAAAAACAAATTAAGAAAAAAATCTTATCATACACAAACCTATACATACCCCTTGCTTCACACTTCAAATAAATCAAAAAGATGCTAGGGGTCTCAAGGAAGAAAGATTTCTGGGGAGGACTAAAAGAAATGACAGAAAGGGGTACTGGAAGATGGCAAGAAAAGAGAATATTCAAACACCTATCATTGGCAAGTTCTATGCTAACTGATCTCCTAAGTACATTTCTAGTGCTCACAACTACTTTATGAAGTAAATATCTCAATTTTTGTAGAAAGCAATGTAACAAATTAGTTAAAAGCTAGATTGTAAAGGCACTTGGGTTGAAATCCTGGTTCTACTACTAACTGGTACCCTTAAGCAAACTTCACTGTGTCTTGATTTTTCCATCTGTAAAATGGAGACAGTAACAGAACCTACTTCATAGGGCTATTAGGAAGATTAAATAAATCAATACATTTAATATTTAGAATAGTGCCCTGTACATTCTAATTATCCAATAATTATTAGTTGTTATAATGAGAAAACACTGAGGCCACTTCAAATCTAAATATCCAAGATTGAGGCAGAAGGTAAGAAGTTCAGGGTAGGTATTCCTAAAACTATAAAAGTACATAATTAAAGTTTGGAGCACCAAACCATTACTTAATTTCATAGTTTCAATTGTTTTTACTCATTTTCTTTTTATGTCTAAGTAAAACATTCCTATAAAAATCTTCAACACTGTTTTGGATGAGCTTTGTTTTTCTGTATCTTGGTCATGACAAGTTTAGGGGTAGGCAGGAGAGGGGACAGTGGCATCGCTGCTCATGATACCCTTGAGACTAAAGGGAAAATAACAGGACAAGACGTCTAGGCAGTTAGGGCAGAAAACAGTTAAGTATGAGAGTTATGAAAGAACAGAGAAGGGACCAACCAGGAAAAAGGAAATCTCCCTCCCAGAACCACTTACTTTTCTCTCCACCCAGTAACTAGTCAGAAAAAACAGTGTTATCACAGTCTTTTTAGCAAAGCAATGGAATCAAATCATTCATTCTCCAAGGATAAGATTGCTGATGTTACAAATCTAATTGGCAAACAGGAAAAGAAATGTTCATTTTTGTGAGACCTTTCTGATATACTACACATTTATTTCTTTCATCATCCAAAAAAGTATTAAACAATTTAAACACATTAGGTTGTTTGCATATTGTGATAAAAGATGTCCAAAATTACAACTTCTCGATTAGTTATGAAAACATAAATGCAAGGTAACAGACTGAAAGGGATGCCAAACTATCTAGCTTCAGAGATCACCTTTTTGAAATATGGTTGTTTTTATATAGCTGACACTATACTTTTTGTGAGACAAAAATATACCCTGATATGTGTATTATAAACCCACATGAAAGTTCTGGAATAAGACTTATTTTTCTAAGTCAGGAAATAGTAAACCACATCATCATACCTGGTATCCATTTTATCTTGAAACCATTTGCTGTAAGACGAGGATCAGACAGGTAAGTTGATCCACTATATCTCTGATCATCTGTGGTCATTTTACATAAAATCTCTAAATAATGAGATCCATTAAAAAGACTGAAAAAGAAATTATGGTCCTTTAACTTATTACATATGTAAAATGAAATAAGAGGCTTTATGTGAAAAAGTTAATGCAAGGGCCCTTTAAAAATGATCAGTAACAAAATACAAAGATGTAAGCAGCCCGGTAAGAAACTTTACTTTTTTACATCTCTAATAACATCTTTTAGAAGACCTACTACATACAGCATACAGAAAGGAGGAAGAATGGACATAAAAGACAGTTTCCATCTTTTAGAACATTACAAATAAATGTGAAATCAAGAACTGTACTCTGTAAAATACAAATAAAAACTTTATAAATAATGCTATTGTTATATTATTATTGTTGTTGTTAAGATCAAAGGGTTCAGTAAAGTTCCTATCATATGGTAAATCCTCAACAAACATTAGCCATTGTTATTACTGAGCTCTTAATTTGTATTTTATAGAGCTCTAAATTACGCCATTGACAAACTACACAATTTGCAGTAGAACACAGTGAGGAAACTGAGCCCAACCCATAATTACCCTTTCACTCAGTTTTGAAAAACTTATATTAATAGTGGTGGGTGTGTCACCTTTCAAAACGGTGAAAACAATTCTGAATTCAGCTTTGTTGCTATCTATATTCAATTAAGAAAGCTTTATATTCAGGCTAGTAAGAACCCCAAATAATAGTTTTTTAATGTATTTGTTTTTGAATAACAGAATATCATAAAGGAAAGCATCTTTAAAAACATTTAATTTGTACAAGCACAAAATGATTTTTAAGATATAAATGAAAATTCACAAATAACCATTTAGAAAAATAATCATATTTGAAATTTCAGATACACCCTAGCTCCTTTTAAGGGAAGAAGAGAATACTATCAGATTTTTGAACTGTTTAATACAGGCCAAATCTGTATTAATTCTTTTTCTAATTCTTTGACAGTTTGCTAAGGCAATCTTAAGACAATACTATGAAAGATGCTGGGTTCAGGTGAATGTGATTACTTTTGTCTTAATTAAAGACAGCTCTGAAAAATGTTTCTTGTGTCCTGGCTCTATTTTTCCTTCTGGTAACAGGGCTTTTTTTTTTTTTCAAAATACAAAATTCTATTGTATTTTCATATATATATTCAAGAGCAGATAATTAGAAGATGAAATTCAAAAAAGAATCCCATTTTTATTAGCATCAAAAAACAAAATACTTAGGAAAAATTTCTCAAAAAAACAAGCAAACAAAAAACCTCTATACCAAAAACTACAAAATACTGATGAGAGATATTAAAGACTTAAATCAATGGAGACCATTGTTCATGGACTGGTAGATGCAGTATTGTTAAGACGGCAATTCTCCCCAATATGATCTACAGATCCAAGGCAATCATAATCATAATCATAATCTGGCAGCAGGGATTTTTAACGTAAGAGTTTTAATATACTGTATAAAAGATTTTTTATTTACTCTTCGGAGTTCTGTTCATCTAGTGATGTATCCTAGAGAACAAACCCTCAATGTGTTTCTGATTTCAGGTTTTATCTCCTTTTCATACATAAGATTCTCTCCTCTGTCAGACCAAAGAAAGAAATATTAAATATAAAAAAGGAAAATGTTAACAGGTTAGCTGTTAGCTATTCATTTTTATAGAAAATGATTTGCTCATTTAGGATATTAAAAGGAAATACCCCTTTTTGCAATCTATAATAAAATCAGTTCAGGCAACAATCATCAATGGATGAAACCATTAGCTGAAAAGGCTGACAGGGAATTTTAAGGTATGAGAGCAGACTGTCAGTGGCTAAAACCAGTGATAAATGCCTTTTGATGTGATGAAATATGAAGCAAATAGCACAACCTAAATCCCAGAAAGTAGACTCTAAATCTATTCAGTCCTCCTGAGCTAACTTCTGTTTAAACATGGAACAGGAAAAAACAAGTGGAACACCACCACAAGAAGCAAAGGGACAAACTGAGACAATAGGATATTCTAACAAACAAGTGACTTAGTATCAAGTTAATGGTGTGATATTGAGGAGAGATTTAAGAGAAAATGTAACAGCTGGACCTTATTGCTAATTATGATTATTTAAAATTTAAATAATTTAAATTTTAACAATTTAAAACAATAATTTAAAAACTATAAAAAAGACATGTTAAGACAATAAGGAAAACTTCCAAGGAATTAATATTGTGAAAGACAGGAAAAAGTCACTGTGGTTAGGTAAGTCATTTTTAAAAGAGAGAAATCAAAAGATGTTTGCGTGCAAATTGTCTAAAACTTTTATGAAAGAAAAAGAAAAAATGTGTGTGGGGTATATACGTGTAATATACATATATATATATTTGAAAGGACAAACAACTGTGGCAAAATCTTGGTAATTGTTAATAAAGGCATTCATTGTATAATTCTATTTTGGTATCCATTTGAAATGTTAAAGAGTGTACAATGACAGACTCATGGCAACCTAACTTCAAATTATCCTAGGCAAGTCAGTTATGTACAGGAGAACTGAGGTTGCTATATACTAACTGCAGAAGTAAACTATCTAAAATATTCTAAAATTATTTATTTAAAAACAGTTCCATTAAAGATTAGAAAATCAAGTTTTATAAAAGATTTCTTTAAATAAACTTCTCCCTACCAGAAAACACTTCCAACTTTTACTCTCGATTTCTAATCTTTTATGGATTTCTAATCTATTATGGATTGATAAGTGTTTTGAGAGTTAAAAAAAGAATTCTATTATTTAACCATACCTCTCTGTTAATATAATTGGCTTTTCCAGTGGCTCTGCAGGAAGTTTATGATTCTCAATAAGTCTTTTAAATAGCAGGGCTTCTTCCACTCTGTAAGGATTTAATAACATTACCTCTGTTTTAGATGTAATTAGCCATGCATCAGGAAACTTGAGATTGTGGAGCAAGCAAAGTTCCTCCTTCTCTTCTAAGTCAAATTTATGTTTCTCAAAATTTTTTTTTAAGTTTTCCATAGAAAAGGGGATCTGAACTATTTTAATGTTTTGGTTCTTTTTTTCAATTTGGGACTGAAAGAGCTCATCAAGTTTTGGCTGATTAGATGATGAAGTTTTCAATTTGTGCTTCTGTGCCAAATTCCATGCACTGGTGGGCTTTATCTTTTTTCTGCCATCCTTAAATGGTATTTGTGACTCCCGTTCAATGGCTCTCTTGATTTGCCTATTGTATCGTTCCAAATCTTTAGTAGCCTTCTCTTCGTATCTGGGAATAAAGATAAAACAGAACTAATGAGGTCATCATCAGAAATATACTGGCCATCTGAAGTAAATTCTATAAAAAACAAAGAGCCGGTGCTCCAAGTCTTATAATGATGAAGGAACTTACATTGGACTAATCTTCCCTACATAACTGTAACTTTAACAAAATACAGGGATCAACTATTTAAAATGGACATGGAAGAGCAACCCAAAACAGGCAGATATTGGAATGATTCAACATTTGAAAAAGAGATCCATATTTATGTAGCTTTTACCCAACGGCAGTTCTCAGCATTAAAGGGGAGTGGCAAAAAAAAAAAAAAAAATCAAGTAACAAGCTGCATTCTTTTCGGAAAGAAATTTTTTTTTTCAAGATTTTATTTATTTCACAGAGAGAGAGTCACAGCGAGAGAGGAAACACGAAGGGGAGTGGAAAGTGATAAGAATACTTCCTGCTGAGCAGGGACCTGGCTGTAGGGCTCGACCCCAGGACCCTGGTTCATGACCTTAGCCGAAAGCAGACGCTTAATGATTGAGCCACCCAGGCGCCCCATGACAAAATTTTTTGTGTAGTTTTTGTTATTTATTTTTATATCACATAACACTACATTATATAAGTTGCACTCTTACTAGCTTGAATAACTGGAACAGAGTTCCTTGCTTCCAAAAGGACTGGAAATTAAAGGAGAAAATCCCAGAAAGTTCCATATGTGAAAGCCTAGAGGAAAACAACTGCTAGAATGTTCAATGGGCTAAACAGAGATTTTAGTGACTACCTACTGCAGAGTAAATGGAATTTGGAGTTTGAATTTTATATAATTAGAAAACACTTTGGGCTTTAAATTAAAACTGGGTAATGGCTACATCCTAGAATAAGTGAAAAACTATGTCCTAGAACTAAGGAAGCTGTCCCAGGATTGGGGGGAAATTTAAACAGTCTCTCTAAGGAAGTATAAAACAGCCTTCTAAGCTTAGTGTGATGTCAGTAACTCAAATAAATGCAGAACAAATACCAACACTTTTCAGAAGAAGACGACAGAATCTAGAGTTTCTTCAACATACCACCCATAACATCCACTAAATAATCAAAAGTTATCATTCAAGCAATAAAATGAGAAATTGTGAGTCATGATCAAGAGAAGAAGTGGTCAGTAAAAAACAACCTCAACATGACTCAGATGTTGGAATTTGAAAAAAAAAAGATTTTTTTGAATAAGTTTTTATAAATATTTAAGGACTTAAAGGAAAAACTTATCCAAATGAGAGAACAGAAGAGGAATCTAAATGGGGAAAGGAAATTATAAAAACAACCAAGGGGAAATTCTAGAACTAAAATATATTGTATCTGAAATGGAAAATTGTCAAAAAAAAAAAAAAAAAAAAAAAAAAAAAAAAAAAAAAAAAAAAAAAAAAAAAAAAAAAAAAAAAAAAAAAAAAAAAAAAAAAAAAAAAAAAAAAAAAAAAAAAAAAAAAAAAAAAAAAAAAAAAAAAAAAGCCTGGGTAGACTTAACAGCAGATCAGAGATGGCAGAAGAGTCAACAAACTTAAAGATAGAGCAGAACTTATCCAAGATAAATAAGAGAGAAAAATGAAGATTAAAAGAACATTTCCATGGCCTATGGCACAACAAGCAACCTAACATATATGTAACTGGAATTCCAGATAAAAAATATGAAAGCGAAGAGAAAAAAATTTTTGAAAAAATTATGGATGACAATTAGGCAATTTGGATAAATGAAACATTTTGTAGATCCAAGAAGGTCAGTGAACCCAAGCAGGATAAATACAAAGAAATCCACATTTTGGTATATTTGAATCAAACTGCTGAGAAACAAAGACAAACACAAAATCCTTGAAAGCTGCCAACACAACTGCACTATTAAGAGCTGACATCAAATAGAAACTGTGATCTATAAGAAAAAAATGATAAGGACCAAAAATGATAAGGTAACCAGGTAAATAGCAGAAAAGGATCTTTTCAAGAAAATCTCATTTCTTTGAAAGATGACTTTAAATTTTTTTTTAAAATAGCATTTTAACCATATGATTTCACTCACGTGTAATTTAAGAAACAAAACAAATGAACACAGGAGAAAAAAAAAGAGAGGGAGGTAGATCAAAGAGCCTCTTAACTCCACAGAACAAACTGAGGGATGCTAGAGGGGAAGTGACTGAGGGGGATGGGCTAAATGGGTTATGGGTATTAAGGAGGGCACTTGCTGTGATAAGCACTAGGTGTTATATGTAAGTGATGAATCATTAAATTCTACTCCTGAAACTGTATTACACTATAGGTTAACTAACTGGAATTTAAATAAAAACTCAAAACAAAAATAAAGTTTTATACTATATGTAGATATAAAATATATGACACCAACTGCACAAAAGACAGGGGTAGTAACTGAAATATTACTTGTAAAGTTCTTATCATCTGTGTGCCTGGAATCCTATTAACTCTAAGTACATTATGATAAATTAAGGATGTATAATATATTCCCCAAAGCAAAAAATAATGCAAAGCCAATAAAAGAATTAAAATTAAAGACTAAATTATATTCTTTTAATCCTAAAGAAGGTTGCCTGTCTCCCACAAAAAGGAGAAATAAACAAAACAAAGATGAAACAATTAAGAAAATGGTAGACCTAAACCTAACTGAATTAGTTATTACATTACATGGACTAAATATTCCAACTAAAAGGCAGAAATTGTACAAGTGAATTTAAAAAGCAAAATTCAGGGCGCCTGGGTGGCACAGTCAGTTAGGCATCTGCCTTCCACTCAGGTCATGATCCCAGGGTCCTGGGATCAAGTCCCACATCAGGCTCCCTGCTCAGGGAGATGCCTGCTTCTTCCTCTGCCTGCTGCTCCCTCTGCTTGTGTGCTCTCTCTCTCTCTCTTTCTCTGACAAATGAATAAAATCTTAAAAAATAAATAAAAATAAATAAAAAGCAAAATCCAGCTATATATGTCTACAAGAGGTATACTTTAGACACAAATACTAGTTTGAAAGTAACTAGTAGTAAAACTAGTTTACACCATGTAAACAGTAAGCATAAAAAAGAATTAGCTAGCTATTGTAATATAAGATGAAATTATCAATTTTAAAACAAGAAATTACACAACAGACAATGAGGGAAAATTCATAAAGACAAAAGGGGCTAACATTAGGAAGGTATACCAATCACAAATGTGTTCATGGCTAATAATGAAGCTACAAATTACATGAATCAAAACTTACAGATGTAAAGTAGAAATAAATCCAGAATCAGAGTTGGGAAGATTTAATACCTCTCTGAGTAACTGAAAGAACCAGACCAAAAAATAAAGAACAGTAAAGCTACAGAAGATTTTAGGAATACTATCAACTACCTTAACTAAACTGATATTTTAGAACACTCTAACAGGGGCAGAATTCAGATTCTTTCTAGGTGTTATATACTTGGAACATTCATGAAGACAGATGTTAGGCTTAATTCTTAGTAAATTTCAAAAGCATGCAATCTGACATAGTATTTTCCCTTTCCGTGACAGAATAAATTAGAATAAGACATTTAGACATGCCCCCAAGTATTTAGAAACTAAGTAACACATTTTCATTCATAACAGTCCCAAACTGGAAACAACCCAACTGGAGACTGAATAAACAAGCTGTGGTATATTTATACAACTGCATATTACTTATCAATTCCAAAGAATGAACTATACAAAGATATTCAACAAACATGGATGGAAATCAGAACAAGAAGTAGTAGTTAGACATAAAAGAGGACATGTGGAGGGGGCATGGGTGGCTCAGTCAGTTAAGCATCTGCCTTTGGGTCGGGTCATGTCCTGGAGTCCTGGGATCGAGTCCCACATCAGGATCCCTCCCCACTCAATGGGGCATATTCTTCTCCTTCTGCCTTTCACTCTGCTTGTGCACTCTCTCACTCACACTAATAAATAAATAAAATATTAAAAAAAAAAAAAAGATGCTGGGTCACCTGGGTGGCTCAGTCAGTTAGGCATCTACCTTTGCCTCAGGTCATGAGCCCGGGGTCCTGGGATTGAGCCCCGAATTGGCTTGCTGCTCAGCAGGGAATCTGCTTCTCCCTTTCCCACTCCCCCTGCTTGTGTTCCCTCTCTTGTTGTCTCTCTTCTGTCAAATAAATAAAATCTTAAAAAAGTTAAGCCACTCTAATGATAGCATACAAAATAAAAATTTTATGATTAAATTTGTAATGGATTCATAACTAAATATTAACTTTTTTATTTATTTCTATTTATTTCTCATTTTAGAGTCATCAGTGAAAAAATAAATTAAAAAAAAATACATCCAAATCATTTAATTCATTTTCAAAGGTACAAGATAATAGACATTTTAAAATTATCCTGGGTAAAAGTCAAGACATCTTTTCTTTCGGATTAATGAAACTTCTACAGCCAATCAGAAACAGTCTAGCATAATGGTTATAGCAACTTTCTAAAAAATTGAGATGCCTGAATCCCACCTTTAGATTTTCAAATTCTCCAGGCCAAGATTGAGACTGAACAACACTCTTTTTTAAAGGCTCCATGGGGGCGCCTGGGTGGCTCAGTGGGTTAAAGCCTCTGCCTTCAGCTCAGGTCATGATCTCAGGGTTCTGAGATTGAGACCCACATCAGCTCTCCGCTCAACAGGGAGCCTGCTTCCTCCTCTCTGCCTGCCTCTCTGTCTACTTTTGACCTCTCTCTCTGTCAAATAAATAAATAAAATCTTTAAAAAAAATAATAAAAGGCTCCACGGATGATTCTAAAGCATACCCCAAATTAAACCTACTCTTAGGTGTTCAGTAAATTGCAGTGGTAAGAGCACAGACCCTGAAGATTGGACTGGTATGGAATCTACAAAAACTATTTAATTTTTCTGTGTCTCAGGACAATTAATTGTAATATATATATAATCTACATTTACATTTACAGTTTTGATATCAGCAATGAGTTAAAATGTTTCAAGTATTTAGAATAATGATTGGCACCACAGTAAATGATTACAAATGTTTGCTACCATTGAATATCAAGAAACACATCTTATAATGAACGGGACACATGACTGACTAAAGGCTGGTAATTAAGCAACTTTACTAAAAAAATTTTCAAATGCAGTTTTAAGTTTGAGACTGGAGAATTAAAGTTCTTTCTAATCTTAAGTAACTCTTAAGAAACTGGCTAAATTCTATTGCAGGTAATATACATGAAACATTTTTAAGGAGAAATTTATATAGGTATATGTTAGGAAATAAAAATGGCATTCCTGGATGAACTGTATTAAATGTTAAAATTGAGACTAAGAGACAAGAGATCACAGCATGTTGTATGGTTTGTACTCAGTATATGTTTGTTAAATACAGAAATATTAGCTGGGTAAGAATGTAAAAAGGACCTTGTTTCACTGTAATTTAGATGAAAAATCCCTCTCTGGTTACTTAACAGGCTATATTCATAATTTTGTACATGATTTTCTCCCATTTCTATTTAGAATCTGAAGTTCTGGATTAGCTACATAAAACAGATAATTTTCATCAGTTTACTTTCAGTAAGTACTATAAGTAAGTATTTTTAGCTCTTGGACATTCCAATTCAAGATTTTTCCCTTACGGTGAAAAATGAGTTCAAGATGAAGGTCACCATTTGTAATTAATTATAATGTGCAAATTTTCACATATGGTACTAATCTTGTGATTTACTCAAGAAGTCAATTAGTTCCTTGGAAAATATAAAAAGCTATGTGCAAAGGAATATTAACCAAATGTTAAGTAAAAACAGCTGCTACCTTTGACTTAATATCATTAAGGGATTCAGTAACCTGAATGGAAAATATTAATTTTGATTTGACCAGTAATCAAATCAACTGCTTTTGTGACTAAAGATTACATGTAATTATGAAGTGTATTTACTATTTTTAATAGACCAATTACAATATTATTCTTATTTTGAGTAGAAGTATGTTCACAATATACAAATGAAAAGTTCAAGTTAACATCAAATGACTGAAACTCCAGTGGGCAAGGTCACAGGCCTGAATCTGGCTTCTAATCCACCAGAGGAAAGGACAAAAGCAAAGGAAAAATATCCAAAAAAGAAGAAATAAAAAAAGGAAGTACTTATTCCCCACTCCAAAGTCTGTCCTGAGGTTTCAGCAGAAAAACCCTGATCCTAGGGCCTATTCAAATTCTTTGTTATGGCTTATAAAACACCTTACATAATCTGGCCTGCCTTCCTTCAATTTACTTTATTATGGTCTCTTATATTCTGTTCCTGTCACAGAGAGCATCTTTAATTTCCACAGTAAGACTATTTTCCTTCTAGCTGTCTTATTTAGAAAATTCCCTATTACCTTCTGATTATTTCTACGTAGGGAATCATTTCCTGTCTCATAGGTGAAATTAAGCCCACTGCTAAGTATTTTAACTCCTTATATTTATTTCAAAACTAATATTATATTATATTTTATGATTACTATTTGTGTCTTCCTTACTATACTGCATCATTTATGAGTAGAGAAAATATACTTTATTTATCACTGTATTTGAAGTGATTAGCTAGACTACAAAGGGCCTTGTATACAGAATGCCCTTAATAAATATTTCCTAACTGAAGACAGGTAGAAAGGAAGGGAGGAAAGAAGGGAATGAAAGAAGGGAGGGAGGGAGAAGAAGAAAGGAGAGGAAGGGAGGTGAGTGGGAAGAGGAGGGGAAAGGAGAAAGGGAAGAGCAAGGAAGAACAGAGGAAAGAAAAGAAACAGTAAGAAAGAAAAGAAGAAAAGGAGAAGGGAAGGGAGAAGAGGAAAAGGAAGGGAAAGAAATAGGAAGAACAGGAAAAAAGTGAAGGGAAGATAGAGAGAAAGACCAATTATCCATAGAAGAGGGTTCAACTCTGATATCCCTTAGCACTGCCTACAGAACTTAGGATCACGGAAAGAATTCCAAGATAAATATTACAGGAAAGTGGTAGTGAGTGTGATTGTTGAGTGTGATATCATTTTTGCTGCACTTTCTCACTGATCATAATTTTGGACACAGCCGTCATGGTCCCCAAACCCCTGGCTTTGGAAGATTCCAACATGTTTTGTGACATACGGAAAGCTGATTCCAAAATCTTTATATTTTCTTCTATTTCTGGCCTCCAAATTAAATGTAATCTTCACTAAGCAAGTGAAAAATAATGTCAATCACAACAAATATTTTCTTTTCACAGGTTAAAAATTCTAAGTAAGATCATGAAAAATGTGCCATTTTTCTTACATTGTAACATATAATATCTTATTTAATCCTCAACAATCTAGGTGATACTGTCCACGCATTTTTACAAAGAGCTAGTAGAGAAAGAAACTGGAGTTAAAACGCTAGTGTGGTTTCAGAGGTCTGCTCTTGACCAAAACTGCCTCTTTTGTTTATTTTATGGCAATAAAATAGAAAAAATTTTGGATTCCAGAGTCCTGCCTGATGATAAAATTTTAAGATGAGGCCTATTAACCATAATCCTGTACCCTGATACCTTGGGGCCTACAAGAAGAAATAATATTGATACTCCCCAAAAGTCAACTGGACCAATACCTGCTGTTGTAAGGCTGTGAGGGAACAGCTATCTTTTAAGCTGTTACATTGTCCCTACCTTCCATGAGAGGGAAACATCCATGCTTTTTTTCCCCCACCTTCCCAGATAATACATCACCTCCCTGGTCAGTGCAATTCAACTTATATGGGCTTGCTGTACTAAAAGTTAAATGCAGTGATCTATGTCATTAGATGAAACTAAAGACAATCACAAGGTGTGTACTTTATTTGCATCCTGATTCGAATAAACAAACTTAAAAAAAAACTGGTATTAAGTAATTAGAAATTCAAACACTGAATATCTGATATTAGGAATTCTTATTTTAAAAATTATGATTGTATTATGGCTATACTTAAAGTAGAACATCTTTACTTTTCACAGATACATAATAAAACATTTATGGAATAGATGATATTACCCTAGGATGTGCCTCAGAATAATAATAGTAAAAAGGGGAAGTAAAGTACATGGAGGTATGGATAATATGAGACTGACCATGAGATGATGGCTCATGAAACAGGGTGATGGGTTCATTGTACTGTTTTTGTCTACTTCTGCATATGCCTAAAAAAAAAGGAAAAAAACACAACCATCCCCATCAAAAAAAAAAAAAAAAGAAAGAAAGAAAAAGAAAAAAAGAAAAGGTAAATAGAGAAGCTAATTTTATGGAGGTTTTGCCTGTCAGTGTTAATAATGACACATGATGTGATGAGCACTGGGTATTATATGCAACTAATGAATCATTGAACATTATATCCAAAACTGATGTACTATATGTTGGCTAAGTGAATTTAAATTAAAAAAAAAAAAAAAGAAAGTTGCATTCTATCCACACACACACAAAATAGTGGTCATTATTTTAAATTGATAGTATCTTTATAAGACTAAATAAGCTAATGAAAAAGAAAAAAAAAATCAGTCAAGTGTCATGTTTGTCATCAAATAAAAACTCTTTCCAAAACTCTGAAAAAGTCTGTTTAAATTTTCTTCAAGAGGGGCGCCTGGGTTGCTCAGAGGGTTAAGCCTCTGCCTTCAGCTCAGGTCAGGATCTCAGGGTTCTGGGATCGAGTCCCACACTGGGCTCTGTGCTCAGTAGGGAGCCTGCTTCTCCCTCTTTCTCTGCCTGTCTCTCTATTTGTGATCTCTCTCTCTGTCAAATAAATAAAATCTTTAAAAAACCCAAAATTTTTCTTCAAGATATTTAACATATATTGAGATAACCTACATAATATATGGTTGGAAGTATAATTCCACTCTTTCATTTTCTGGTGGGCTAGATCACTCAAGACATAGTCCTTTGTATTTATAAGTGCCCTAAGTCAACTATAAATACTCATCATATTATTTTATAATATTTATTTAGATCATCTAATCTAAAAATGGCAATTTATAAGTAATTATTTTCATCAAAGATAGATCAACCCACCTATTTATCTACCAAAACACCTCATGATAGTTTATAGGTTGCCAAAAAATAAATAAAAGATTTTAGAAGTAGCCTTCGGTTTATATTGAATACGGACAGTATTGATTCCACTAAATTGAATTTGTAAAAATACTGTAATTTTCACATTGTTACATATTTTGGGGATCAATTTAAAAAAGAGAATAGTCAAGATATTTCTCAAAACCACCACTGTTATAATTGTTCTAATGCATAAGCTTAAAAAAGAGAAAGTCCTGTCAAAGAAAGATTCTTTAACATAAAATAAAAAAGAAATAGAAGAACATATAGTTTCAAATCAAGAACAGAAAATCATTTTTAACTTCAAATTTTAATAATAAAGTAGTTAAAGCTCATACCAAAACAAAAAAAAATTAAAAAATAAAACACAAAACTAAAAACTTCTAAATTTAAAAAAGTGATGCCAAAAGAGCTACTCTAGCCAAACCAAAAGGCATTTTCCATTCTGCTTTTCCATAAATAAGAAGTTTAAATTTTTTTAACCCAATGAGTCATATATAGAATGGAAATATCTCAGCAGCAGGTCACAAACAAGCTCTGGAAACTTACTTCAGTTTTTCCTCTTCACTCAATGTCTTCCACAGTTCTTCAATTTGTACTGTTGTATCCTCCAAATTGGTCTTAGAATTTTCTGTGAGAAACTGAGCACAATGATCTTGAACAAAAAGGTCGCTTGCTGACATGGGTTTCTTGATTACCTGATTGCTAATTAAATCATATGCTTTAAGCTGTCCAGATTTGTTATCTACCACATTTGATTTTTTGTTACAGGAACCTTCACTGAGATTCTTTTGTTCAGGGCTTGGATAAGCATTATTATTGAGTTTATATGCTGAACTTTCTTGAGGCACTAAAATTCTCACAGATTCAATGTTTCCTCCCATTGAAGTTTTGAGTGTATTTCCCTTGCTCCAGTCATCTGCACAAATTTCCAAAGACTTCTCAAGAACTGCTGCTTCCTTATTTTTCCCACTCTCAGCTATATTGTTTTTATTGCCATTTTCTGATTGGGTATGCTTAACAGAACCTACAGAAGTTGTTTCACTACATTCCTTCTGGACATCCTCACATGATAAATTATTCATCGGGATCTCTTGAAATGTTTTTCTACTGCTTTTCTCAATGTTAGAATTTTCACTATTAAAATGATCATCATAATGGCCATCAACATGTATCTGATGATTTAAACAATAATTAGTGTTTTTTCCAGATTTATCATTATGCACATCATTTTGGAAAGGAATGGCTGAAATATCAACATTTGGATAATTATTTCCAGATGATTCTATCTTATTAAAAAGCACATCTGTTTCTGTTGTATTACTAACAACCACGTCAGCTAAGGAAACATCTGTTTTATTATTTTCATAAGAATTTGTACTAGGTAGTGATCCGTAACAAGTCGTCATCAGGTTTTCAAGAGCAATTAAAACAGATTCCTAAAAATATAAATTAAAAAATGTTAGGGAAAATTATGAAAATAATAAATAGGCAAGATTTAAAATAATATCTAAAAATATGTATGAACAAGGACCTCTCCCATGTGAAAATGGTTAGGACTACATAAGTTTGTAAATAACATAAATTAAAAAATTATCTCAAAATTTACCTTATTCTGTAATAATACTTGACTTTTATCTGGTGTTAAATTTACATCCACATCAGCTATAGGAACATCGATTTTCAGAAAGAAAATGGGATACAAACGAGTAGATTCCTTTAGGCACTTCAGATTATAATAATGTCGGATTAACTAGAAACATAAAGAATAAAGAAAAGATAAAAATACCATGTAAAAAAGGACTGCTATCCTTAACTATAACCAAAAGTCAGCTGAGAAACTGAGTGGATGTAACTGCTTATGAGGAAAAGCAGTATCTAAATGGAAATACTCATTTGGAGGCCTGAACTTACAAGAAATCAGCATTCACTAAGAAGTACAACACCTGGCTTCACCGTTAAAAGATCAGAGTGTCAAGGATGTTTTCAAAGTAAAGGTTCAAATCCAACCTCTGTTGCTTCCTGGCTATAACAGGCTTCTTAGTCACTAACTTCTTAGTCACTAATATTTCAGTTTCTTCACTATAAATAAGGATAATAATTCATTAGAGAATTGTTGCAGAGTCCTTTGTCAGACACCTAGCAAAATGCTTAATAAATATTATAGTATCTGTTTACCTCCTCATTTTAGAGCAAACCCTTAGAAGTAGTTCTTATAACAAGTTGACAAATGACAGAGCTAGTTTTTATTTCTGATCCAAGTAATATTTTTTTTTTCTAAATTAGATTACCTTTAATATGTCTTTTTGATGTACTGGTCGACTGTTTATAAATATAATACTCCTTTCTGGGGTTGAAAGACTTGTCAAAGAGTGGTCTGCATCATGCTTTGGAAAAAATCCACTTAGATAAATCTGTAATTATAATAAATAGTTACAGAATTAGTATATACTGTCAACAATGAATGTGGTTCCAGGGGTCTGGCTATATATAGTACAAAAGATATAAAAAAAAAATAGATTTTAATTTTACAGTTTCAAGAGTCTTGTACTGGTGATAACTATGTCTTCAACATAAACCTTAAATAAAATAAGGAAGCATATTACACTGGTGTTCTCGCCCTCTAACTCTCTTCCTACAACTCTTTTTAAGGAAAAATTGGCATTCATAAAAGCTTCATGAATGGGCATTTGTCTTACTGTCATAAAACATACAACATAAAACATACAACATAAATACTGCTGTCTGTTCAACCCTATCTTTCTTCTTCTTCTTCTTTTTTTTTTAAGATTTTATTTATTTGACAGAGAGAAACACAGCCAGAGAGGGAACATAAGCAGGGGGAGTGAGAGTGGGAGAAGCAGGCTCCCCGCCGAGCAGGGAGCCTGATGTGTGGCTGGATCCCAGGACTCCGGGATCATGTCCTGAGCCGAAGGCAATCGCTTAACCAACAAGCCACCCAGGCACCCCTATCATCTTTCTTCTTAAAATTTCTTTTACCGTTTAAAAATTCTTCATATTGTGACTTTCTTTTAGATGTTTGTCCTTTCCTTTTTAGCCATTTTTTCCTGTAAAGAAGTGGCTGTTCCTTTCTTGTTGAGTCAATCTGACTGGGTTTTCATTTCTCATTTAAAAATCCCTTTTAGGGGTGCCTGGGTGGCTCAGTTGTTAAGTGTTTGCCTTTGGTTCACATCATTATCCCAGCATCCTGGGATGGAGTCCTGCATTGGGCTCCCTGCTCGGCTGAAAGCCTACTTCTCCCTCTCCCACTCTCCCTGCCTGTGTTTCTATCTTGCTGTGTCTCTGTCAACTAATTAAATAAAATCTTTAAAAAAAAAAAAGCACCCATATATCCTCTAAGAAAAAATAAAATCCCTTTTACTCTTTGACACCAATTGCAGTACTTTATTTTCATTTTTGTTTAGAGAACTTTTCTACAATCAAACCAATTACTTTTATGCTCTTTATTTTACAAATGTATGAGAAGGAGGGAGAAAATGATGAAGGATCCTAGAAAAAAATACCAGAGAGAAGAGAGAGATTGAGGAGATAGAAGGAAGCCCCCCCCCCAAAAAGCTCCTACTTTTTACCTCTAAAGATGGGGGACAGAGCCAGACTGACATGATATAAATCCTAGCTCCATTACGAACTATGTGATCTTGGTCAAGTTATTTAAAATATAAGCTTGTACTCTCTTACCTGAAACAACTAGCAACAGGTGTATTTATATTAACCTGTTAAGAAACACTAATAGTAAAATTTCAGCTTAGGTCCAGGAAAGTGAGTGTCAGTGGAGATACTATTTTTAGGTAAGGAGAAACCATGAGGCTCTTTACCAACACACTGGGTAGGCTGCCATCTATGTCTATGGCTAACCCTACCCCTGGAAATAAGTGTTTAAGGAGATGTAATACCAATTTTAGAACACTAAGTGCATTACTGTCACAGTGCCAAACTGTGCCAATTTAAAAAAATAAATTAATAAAGCTGGATAATCCATTATAAAATATTACTTAATTAACTGTAAAACTTCACAGCATTTGTAAATGGTTGTTTCAACCTTCTCTTTTGGTCTTTCCACTTCCTCCCTGACACTTTCTCTTTAATCTGGTTTGCTGATTTCTCTCTTTTTGCCTACCACCTATAAATGATGATGGTCCCCCTGAGTTCCATCACCAGAGACTTTTTTCTTGGTCTCTACTCTCTGAGTAATTTCATTCCAATCTATACACCTACACCAATACACCACATACTAAGATAGAGATATACAACCTCTTTTTCTTTCACCCCCAAATGCTTACTATTTCTAACTAGCATCACAAAAATCTTCTCAATCTCATCAGATTCAAATTTGATAAAATACTTCATGCCACTGCTTCCCCCGCTGTAATATTGGCTCCTCCATATTTCTTTAGCATGATAATGAGCCCTTCCACCAACCCAATCTATCAAATCCATCTCCTCTCCTCATCACTGATTCTGCTGAAGTAACCCTGACTGGTCTCCTAACAGTAGCTTCTTGTTTCAGTAAACCTCAAGAATACAAGGGAGTTATGTTTCTAAAGTAACAATAATTTAAGTATTTCTGCTCAGGACAGTGGGACAAATTCATGCAGAAACTCCCTTCTCCCCAATCCCAACTGCAAATACATAACAGTGATAGATAAAATCAATTTTTACAAAAATCTCAGAAGACTGAACCATTTAAGAGACAACATAAAGATGTTAAGATGCAAAACATAAGGGATAGTGATGGCTGAAATAAAAAGTTCTATGTGCTCTTGGATCACAAACCAGCTATGTCAGAAAAAAAAAGTTTTTGTAAACATGTGTGGTGATGGATGTAGCTAGACTTAGTGCAATGATCATTCTGCAATATATACATATAACAAATCATTTTGTTGTACACCTGAAAATAATATAATGTTATAGACCAACTATATCTCTATTAAAAGAAGAAACCATCTGTGTCAGTTGGAAATTATATTCTGATGTGCAAACAGAGACAGAAAACACATACTAGGCAAGAGATTAAAATCAGTCTTTCCATGTGAAATGGGCTACTGCAACAGCCCTCTTCCTCCCCCTCAAAAATGCTTAAAAATATTGTGACCACTGTTTATGGAACTGCTTGCAAGAGTCACAAGAAAGAACACGGATAACTCCAAAACCAAAAATAAAACTAAGCCAAGTCAGCTAGGAAAAGGGGTCTATAAAATCTTGGCAGGATGAAAGGCATGAACTACTAATATTAGCACCTGGTTTTGAAATGCGGCCGGGAAAGGGGTGGTATCTGCCAAACCATGGGGAGCAAGAAGGTGGAGTGGGTAAAAACAAAATAACAAAATAATAAACCTGCATGCACAATGACTGTGCAAATTAAAATTTCAAAGCATATAAAATAGCAGAGAATGAGAGAATATTATCCCAGAAAAGTAGAAGTGACAGAGCAATACGAAAAGAACCTTGAAATTAGCACATGTACTCTGCTTTCAAAAAGAGTAAAGAAAAGTTACATCCATTATTTAAAAAAACAGGTGATAAAAAAAAAATCAAGACCCTTAGCTATAAACAAGTTTGGGAGAGAATAGAGAAATGAATTAATTCTGAATCCTGGAAATTTACAGTCTGGGGAATAAAAATCAGGCAACACTAAGGAATTCACCCAGAACTTGGCATGGAAAAACACAGAGATAAAAATATCGAGAGAAGATAGATAGCAAAAAACAAGACAAAAAAAAATCAAACACGAAACAAAACAAAACTTCAGGAACTCCGTTAAGCTAACAAAGCCACACTGGGAAACTAATAAATGCCATCACAGCAATGGTTCAGCTGGGATCACCATCCATAACTAAGAGATTCTCCAACATGAAGTGACTATAGTAAAGAAAGCAACCATCAACATTATGGGAAGAGATATATAAAGATTCTCTTTATCCAAGGTTCCCAATGACAAATGCATTTGCCATCCCAGTACAGTGAAGGGGTCTTGGTGGCCAAGCTTCACAACCTGAAGGTATGTAATAGGGACAGAAGTGAGGTGAAATGGGGCAACTATATTAGCAGCTGGCAAACAACTTAAGATTGCTTTTGGCCAGGAATGAGAAAGGGTCAAAGAAACTGATATAGGTCAATCCTCCTTACAAGCCCAGAAAGCATGGAGTGGTGATGGGGAGATATTGGCAACATAAATACAACCCCCATTTAGATACACAGTACATAAACAGAAGAGGGATTTGATTAGATGATCACTGTCCCTAGAGACACACTCAAAAGTTTATCATTCTTACAACCCATGGAACTGGACCTATTCAGCAACACGTACTTTCCAAATTCCTCCATTCTTCTGTGCAAGGATAACAACATTAAAGTATAGCAAAGGTTTTGATATCTATGATAGATTACCAGTAGCCCTCACCCAATTCAAGAGAAAATTTTAAAGTCAATGGGCAACACATCTCAATATAGATCACACACACAAAAAATACCATTGGGAAAATGACTAACAGGATGGTGCCAATCACACATGATATCATAACTCAACAAGGTCTAAATCAGTGTTTTTCATAATGAACGGGCACCTGGAGGCCTTGCTAAAATGTAGATCCTGATTCCCTATCTGGGATGAGGCCTGAGATCCTTCATTTCTAACAAGCATACAGGTAATTCCAGTGCTTCAGATCAAACTGTGACAGCCAGAATACCTAGAGCACAATACCAAAGATATTAAGTCTGGATCTCCTGTCATAAGTTCCTGGGTTACCAGTGTAGGCAATGAAGTCCCATGAAATCACAAGGAACGTGGGGGAATTTGCTGTCCAAAGACAGTACCTTTACTATCCCAAGTCAGCCCATAACCACTCTAAAATGGCACTAGAGTATATTGAAACTACTGAACAACTATTAAGAAAGCTCTGAATATTAAGAACACTTTGTTGTATACCTGAGATTCCTCAGAGTGGTACTGAAAGGATTCCATGTTGCCCATAACAGCAGTCCCCAGAACAGACATGAGAGCCATCTTATGATCAGATACTCTAGTTTTCTGCCAAATAACTGCCTGGGACAAAAAGACAGACAATTTTTAACACAATTTAGATTTACTACACTCAAATACTTACCCCATTTCTGTACTTAGCATTTATCAACAGCTTCTAATTTCAGTATCATTTAGAAGAGATGCATGGGCTATCAAGTCAGAACTCTGGTTCAGAATTTTAGTTAACTGTATCTTATGGTATAAAACCTATTTAACTTCCCCTAACCTCAGTTTTCTCCTCTCTACAAGATGACTAAGAATATTTAGCTCCCAGAGTTGATGAAAGATGAAAATACATAATGTAGGCAAATACATAGGGCAGTGCCTAATCTTAAACTTTAGAGTATATACTTCAGAGTATATTTAAATTAAAATGTTACTTTCAGTAAGGTATTACTATTTTATTAAGGATGGACAACTACGCTGCAAGATCTCTGTAATAGTCAAACTGTTATAAAAATTTGAGATAATGCATGCTCTTTAAAATTATCTTTGCAATTACCTTGTACATACAGATCACTTAAAAAAGCTAACCGCACCTCATAGACATAAAAAAGCTGAATGATGAGCCTGGATTTTTTTTTTCACTGGAAATATGTAGTAGGGTAGTTTAAGAGAATCATGGTCCAGAGAGACTGGACCAAAGTTTGTGAAGTGCACCATCAGATATAATATACTGCAATTTGTTAAGTTAACAAGATCCAATTATAGTTTATCTCTTGAGAAACCATCAATATAGATGTAATTTGTTCATTAACAAATATTCATCTGGCACCTCCTAAATCCTGGGAAAAATGTGTAAAGGACCTAGGAGAAAACATCAACATTCAGGGGGCTTGCAGAGGAAGAAGAGACTGAAAAGGAGCGATGGACACAGAGAAAGGTAGTACTACAGGACAGTACAGTACACAGAACAAGAAAAATTTTTAAGAAGTAGTCATACAAGACCAATGCCAAGAGACCAAGTTATGAACAGAGATGTGGCCACAGGATTTAACAGGAGAGTAAACAAAGTCAAATTTCAATAACTGAATGGTGATTATAGGGAGAACATAAAAAATGTGAACCTAGACAGCATTTCAGAAAGTTTCACTGTGAAGTAAAAGTAGATAGAGTAATACCTAAAGGCAGGTGTGGATCAAGAGTGGGTCTTAATATAATATACTTGAATTGGAAGCAGTGAAGGAAGAATGGGTATATAAACAAGTAGATTTGTAGATTCCATGGCTAGAGGTTAAGGAAGTTTCTTTATACTTTTCCCCTGTAATGTAGAAAAGTAGTATTTGTTGTGAGTGAAAACTCAGTGATTTAAATATCTGATTGTAGAGGAGTGAGAGTGAGAGAGACAGATATATGAAGAATATTATATATAATAAAATGAAAAGTAAAGTAAATGGATTTGTGTTGCTGGGAGATAGCAATGAAGGGAAGTGCCCTTCTGGACATGGCAATTAGCTAGCATGTTGATGTGAATCATCTGTAAACCACTGTTTTTAGAATCTTAAAGACAAACCTCCTTAGACAACTACTCAGTAAGACAAATTACCTGAAATTTAGTGTAACAGGAAAACCTTTTACTTATTTCCAGGGTTTTATTAATAGTAATAATATAGGAGTTATGATTTATGAAGAAATTACTTGACACTACTATTCTAGAAACCACTGTTAGTTTTCACAACTTTTTCACATAGGTATTATTATCTCATTATGTAGAAGAAGAAACTGAAGCTCAGACTGATGGATTAACTTAAAGAAACTTAGATAGTAGGTAATGAAACCATGATTTATACCCAATCTTTTTGGCTCCAAACTTACTATTTTTACTCTGCTAACATTTCTCCTGTCCTTAGTCAAGGACAGTAATAAGTTAGAGCCAATATCAGACCCTAACTGGGAATTCTCAAAGCTGAATGCATTTCATATATGATTACCCGCCACAGCCATGTCATATACTCTCTACTCTCCAATTAACTTGAGGGTATTAATACATTCTCAAACCAAAATTATTTTTAATCTATTCACTTAAAGATAAATAAATAATGGGGTCAACGGGTCACACCAGAATAATGTAAGTCCAAAAATACTGGGAGCTACTATCCTGGCATCCTAAAAATCAGAATATTTTTATATTTAACCTTAATCTTACTAAACAGACCCTTATACCTAAGCATCTCTAAATTTCCAGTAATTTTCATTCACTAATATTCATAAACACGTATGTGCAGTAATTAAGCCCAAAGTGCATAGCAAAATGAAAGAATTAGGAAATAATTCTTATCCGGTAATGTTCCATCTTAAATTTCACCTTTCGTATGGATTGCTTTCAAAGTGATGTGAATTAGAGAAAATAAAGTACATGAAGAAATCAAAGTATAAAAATAAACTGTAAACAAAAAACTGAGGTATAGCTTCAATGTGTATACTTAAAAAAAATTATTTATTAGAAACAGACACCACAGAGAATGAGCAGGAGGAGAAGCAGAGGGAGCAAGAATCCAAAGCGGACTCCAAGGTGAGCGTGGAGCCCAACATGGGCTTCCATCCCATAACCCTGAGACCAAGACCTGAGCCAAATCCAAGAACTGAATGCTTAATCGACTACACCACCCAGGTGTCCTTCAATGTGTATATTTCTAAACAAAAATTATGTATTGGTAACTACATTTATACTCAAAGGACAATGTACTAGATTATTTAAAATTGGGAATGCTTTAGGAAATATGGGATGTAGGGTCACAAATATATTTTTAATCTTCAATTTTATCATATATAATATAGAAATACTTTCTCTCAATTAAAATTTTTGGAGGAACTCATTGCGATTTATTTAAAGATTTACCTTTAGAGAGAAAGAGAGCACATGGGGATGGGGCATGGAGAGAGACTCTAAAGCAAACTCTGTGCTGAGGCCAGGGGCCAGACACAGCACTCAATCCCATGACCCTAAGATCACAATCTGAGCTGAAAGCAAGAGCTGGAGGCTGAACTGACTGCGCCACCCAGGTATCCCACTCATTTTGAACTTGTTCAGCAAATATTTATTGAGCATCTACTTCACACCAGATTCCATGCTAAAATCTGGGAAATCAAAGATAAAAGAATAAGGAACTAATTCTCAAGGAGCTAAAAATATAAAAAAGAAAACAAGACAATAAAATAATTATAATGCATTATAAAAACTGCTTTACAAAACACAGCAGAGGCACTGTAGTAGAAATCTAAGTCTACTTCACAGAGCAACTGCATGTGCAGTGAAATCTGAAAGGAGTGTGTCACCCAGGACTCATAGGGTAGGCACTGCCAACAGATAGAGGGCACACGCAAAGGCATGAAGTATAGAGAATATGGGTTGCTGGAGATGAAGCAGGACGGACAGGAGCAAGATCATCAGTGCAGAGTCACTGGAGAAAGAAATCTAATTGGGAAAAATGCTTGATCAGATATGATGTTAGAGAGAGATCTCTGAACTTTAAGGACATTATGCTGAGAGAAGTCAGACAGAGAAAGACAAATACTGTATGATATTGTTCATATGTGGAATCTAAAGTCAAAATCATAGAAATCAGAGAATAAAATGATAGTTCCAAGGGAATAGGAGGTGGGGAGATAGGACAGATGTTGTTTAAAGGTACAGACTTGCAAGATATAGTAAATAAGTTCTAGAGATCTAATGCACAATATAGCAAATATTAACAACAGTATTGTATAATAATCAAACCCGCTAAGAGACTAATCCCTAATTAACCCAGCCACTAAAAATAATTATGTAATATGATACAGATGCTAATTATTGTTACAATGGCAATATTAAAATATATAAATTATTATTAACAATTATAATTATAATTATATAATTATAATTAACATGCTATATACCTTATATTTATATAATGTATGTCAACTATATTTCTATTAAAAAGATCTTTTATAAGAATGATTTAGTAAGAACCGAAACTAAAGCAATATGGATTTTTAAAAATGTGACTGAATTAATCCTGCTCAGAGATCCTCACTTTTCCTGAGGGCATGTAAAATGGAAGAAGTTCACATTCACTAACCATTTCAAAAGGCACTGAGGATTGTGTGTAACTCCTGGCATACTCGCTATAATGCTACCAATTTTTCTTCCACTTAAAAAAAAAAAAAATAGAATTCAAGTCAGTCAAAGTGACAATTACAGGATTATTCCTCTAATCTTTTTTAGGGTAAAACATTTGCATACGTTGGTATTTTACTAATATTAATACTATGACTGAGAGGTGCCTCAGTGGGTGGCACAGTCAGTTGTGTGACTCTTGGTTCTGGCTCAGATCATGATCTCAGGGTCATGAGAATGAGCCCCAGGTTGGCCTGTGTGCTCAGCATGGAGTCTGCTTAATACTTTCTCTCCCGCTGTCCCTCCTCCCCCATCAAATAAATAAATAAATCTAAAAAACGTACTGTGGCTGAGATTCACTATACTAGGTAACAGAACAAAGCATGTTGCTAAGAGGGAAAGAGAGCAGAGTGATAAACTAAAGGATATGAAACAGACTTGATGTGACTTGGTGATGGCATGGAGAAAGGACGAAAAGAACAATCGGGAATGTGACTGAGTCCCTGGTGTCAAGAACAGTGTCAGGTACCCAAAAGGGCCCAATAAACAATTTGTTGAGGAATGAACATTTGTAGAATACATTTTTCTAGAAAAAAGTAACCCCAGTGGAGTTGAAAACTACCTCTTTATTTTTAAAAATCAAGAATACTGGTTGTCACACCACTACATGGGTTAGGAATTAGTCTTTTTCTACTCCTTTACTTTAGGAAATCCAAAGTAGCCTTTGTTTTTCTTTCATTTTTTAAATATTACAGTCTTATTGAGATATAATTCATAAACCATACAATTCACCCATTTTAAGTATACAAGTCAATGGTTTTTAGCATATTCACAGGGTTATGCAACTATCACAATTAGTTATAAAACCATTTTATCATTCCAAAGAGAAACCCTGTACCCATTACCAGTCACTCTTCATTCCCTGCCACCTTCACCCAAGGCAATCACTAATTTACTTTGTCTTTATAAATTTGCCAGTTTAGGAATTTCACATAAATGAAATTATACAATACATAATCTTTTGTGAGTGGCTTTTTTCACTTAATGTAACATTTTCAAGGTTCATCCATGTTTTATCAGTACCCCCATTCCTTTTTAATGGCTAAGTAATATTCCATTGTATGGATATACTTTTGAATTATCCTTTCATTAGATGATGTATGTTTGGGATGTTTTCACTTTATGACTATTATGAATGATGCTGCTATCAGCATTAATGTATGAGTTTTTGTGTGAAATATGTTTCCACTACTCTTGCTTAATATTCCTAGAAGTGAAACTGCTGGGTAACATGGTAACTTTCCTTTTTGAGGAGCTGCCAGACTGTAATCTTTGCATTCCCTTAGTGTGTTTTTGCATATGTGTGTGTAAGAGTGTAAAAAGACAAAGTGCTGGCTTCTGATAGTATAGCTGTTATTTTAAGCCAGCTAGTAGCTGGTGTTTTAAGGAACAATATTTAAAATAAGAGCAAATAGGTAAGGTTCTGAATAATCTGCTATATAGGAATGAAGTGCCCCTGTTTCATACGTACCATATAACAAGTTACTTTAAACAGTTGAGTAATAACAATTTATTCATAAAAAGTTTAACCCTTCAAAGGTATGCTACATCTCTGATACATACATGTAAATACATTTAAAGTAAGTAGTCAAGAAAACTTTCAAGAAAACTAATGTTTTAAAATTCCAAAATTTCCTGCACTGATACAGATTATAAAGCCTAGGTTAGTTCTATTATAAACATATTATTTTAGTTTGTATTAGTGTTGCCTCAGGTGATGCCTAAATAGATAAATCTTAACTGCTGATTAATGCAAAGATGTTATTTCACTTCCTGACCTGCTGAGTAGCTAGTGCACCGAACTGTAAAAAGATCACTTGAAGAAATGGGTTGGTTCTTAAAAAAACTGTCAAACATTAAATGTGGAATTACACTTTTAACTAAATACTGCTAGTAGTTCCAGAACATTATTTCAGAGTAGACAATTACTGCATCAGGTCAAGGTGGGTAATTTAGTAGGATTTTCTAAATTAGTTACAGTTGGGACAGCTATAAATGATTAGAGGTCTGCAACAGTTAAATCTTTGCTATTGCTCAAGCAACTAAAATTCATTTTCAAACAGCACCCATTATTAAAACAATGGATTACCATTTTTTAAAATGTGGCAATTAAAAACTAAAGACCTTTATCATTTAAAAAACTGAAAAATTTTAAATACTGTTATTTACTAAAGCAAATAGGTTTTAGCTTTTTCTACCAATTCAATTCTATATTATTTTCTAAAACAGAGATTTACTAAAGTTTTGCATATATTTTCCCCCAAGGCAGAAAGCTTAACATGCTAAAAATACATACACATACCCCCATATGCTTTCTATCTAGGTCACACAAAGTTGGAGCATCTGGATGTGCCAAGTAAGAATCTGACTCTAGTCAGTATGATGACAGTGCAAAAACACCTCAATAAAAAATATATTATTACATGCACACCAAGTAATTGATTGACATTAGCCAAATATATCTTGCCACTCTTCCCACTTCACTGACATATACTATTTGAAGGAAATGATTAAATGAGAATACTCAGTATTAAATTAGTAAGCCTCAATTGTGAAGGTGATGTGTGACAGCAGGAAAGAGGAGGCTGCACACAGATGATAGACAATTAAGTAAAAATTGCAGTGTTACTAAGACCGCCTAAACAAAGGTGACTCCTTCTAGAAAATATAATTTAAAAAAATATATATATATGCCTAGAGTGTAATCAAACTTTTCATACAAATTTATGTATAGATATACTAATAAGTTCACATTCTGAATTTCCTTAAAAAAGCTTTACTTCCATTACAGTATCGTTATTATTATTAAGAGAGTATCACATTCTATTAACATAAGCATTCATATGATTTGAGTCTTGCTAAGCAGACTCAAGACTTTTAAAAAGGATTCTATATTGGTAAAATTTATTCAGCACAATTCTGAATTTAGTATCTCTTATCCCTACTTTTACTCAGCTTAAATATCTCTTATTTTATGGGGCTCAGTCATTAAGTGTCTGGGTGGCTCAGTCCTTAAGCATCTGACTTTGGCTCAGGTCATGATCCCAGGGTCCTAGGATTGAGCCCCATATGGGGCTACTTGCTCCTCAGGAAGCCTGCTTCTCCCTCTCCCACTCCATCTGCTTGTATTTCTGCTCTCATTATCTCTCTCTGTGTCAAATAAATAAAATCTTAAAAAAAAAAAACACCTCTTATTTTATACTCATTTTTTGAACGAGAGTATATACAATTATTTTTCCTGAAGATTGCAGAGAAAATACTAATAGTAACTTCACCTATGGGAGGGGAAACTTATAGGAACTAGGCAGGTAAGAGACAAAAATGAGAGTAACTTTTTTCACTCTACCTTTTCATGTTTTGTAGATATGACCTACATAAAAATTTAAAAACAAAGGTAATCTTTACACAAGTTTCAAAGGGAGACTCTATATACTCTTTAGGTCTTTAAACAAGAAAGATTATTTCCAAGATTGGAATAATCTTGTCTTATCAGATATGTTTTTGTCTAGACCCTTTTCTCCATATTCTGTGCAACAGCTTTGACTACTGAACCAGCTACTTGTATTAACTACCACAAAGGTAATTTGGCCCACCCTTCAACTGCAATGAGAATGACCTTGCTGTTAATTTCCTAATGAAATGTTCATTCACAACCTCCTTACGGGCTTCCTCAGTATATTCTGAAACTGGCCCCTGTAGATGGAAGGCAGGAAAAGACCAAAGAAAGAGGCCTACCCCTCCAGATTGGTAGGTGGTGGTTTTAATAAGCAAGCAAACTTATGAGCTGGTTTTGGGTGGCCACAAGATAAGTAGATCTCTGCACCCACTCTCCCAAATTTTAAATGCCTATATAAGCCCTTAACTGGGTTGTCTCATACAACGTCCAGATGGTCTCCACAACCCTTACTCTCTCAAGTCCTTGGAAGAGCTCCGACTGGGGAATGGTAGGCAGAGGAAGCAATGGGGGAAAGGGGGAGGAATGGGAGGGGCACACTGAGGAGCTACCAATGGCCCAGGGTTCAGTTCAAGGGTGAACTGGTAGTCATATCCTATTAATACCTCTTCCAACATGACATTACTTATTTTATTTCCTTTGGCCACATGGCAAGAAATCCATACTCCCATATAAGGTATATAAGGTTCTTCAGAATCTAGACCCAAGCACCTTTCCACCCTCATTTCCTACTTTCCTCCACCAGCTTTCTGAGCTCTGAGGATTCTTTGGCTTTGCATGTGCTCCTGAATGCCTCTGTTCAACTAGTCTTTCTCAAAAACCAGTTCTACGGCTACCTCCTCTGAAAATATTTTTTGACCCCAAGAAGCATTTAATAACTATCTCTGGATTAATGTCTCAATACTGTTTACAAAAAACCCTTCAGTTCAGCTTTTCTGATAAGCTCTTTCATCTTGGAACTCTGAGGCAATCATTACCTCCACCCATATTTAACTTTACAGAAAGGTTAGATGCAAATCAAGCTATTGCTTTATAACGCTATCTCAGTTCAGCTTTTCCTCTTTATTCTGACTAGAACACCTTAACTATTAATATTGTTTTTCATGATATTATTTTCCAAACTTATTCATACTTTTTTTTTTAATATTTTATTTATTTATTTGACAGAGAGAAACACAGTGAGAGAGGGAACACAAGCAGGGGGAGTGAGAGAGGCAGAAGCAGGCTTCCCACGGAGCAGGGAGCCCGATGTGGGGCTCAATCCTGGATCTCTGGAATCATGACCTGAGCCGAAGGCAGCCACTTAACCAACTGAGCCACCCAGGTGCCCCCTTATTCATACTTCTAAATGAAGCTACCTCAACCATCTCTTCTGAAATACAACTTCATCCTCCACATAGTTCTCTAGTTGTTCTCTTTTCAAATCAAGACCAAAAGATAGGATAGAAAATCCAGACAGAAGACTAATAAGGAAAGAGAGGACATGAACAACACTACAGTACAAACAGACCCAAGAGATATATACAGAACAATTTACCCAATAGCAGCAGAACACATATTCTTCTCAAACTCACAGATCTTTCTGCAGAATAGACCAAGTGTTAAGACAAAATAAGCCTTAACAAATTTAAGCAGAATGAAACATACCAAAGAATTTTTTTCTGACCATAATGGAATGAAACTAGAAATCAATAGGAAGAAAAGTGGAAAATTTACAGTATATAGAAATTAACACTCTTGATCAACTACTGAATCAAGGAACAAACAGAGTATTAGAAATTACCTTGAGATAAATGAAAACACAACATAACAAAATGTATGGGATGCAGTAGAAATACAGTTTATCCATAGCAATAATGCCTACATTAAAAAAGAAAGATGTCAGGCAAACAACCTAACTATACACCTCAAGGAGCTAGAAAAACAAGAAACTAAGACAAAAGTTAGTAGAAGGAAGGAAATACAAATTAGAACAGACCAAAAACAAATGAAACAGAAAACAGAAAAACAGCAGGGGAAAAAAAAAAACTAAAAAAAAAAACTGGGTTTTTTCAAGAGACAAAATTGACGAACCTTTAACTAGAATTAGAAAAAGAAGACCCAAATACAACTTAAAGTGAAGTGATATTACAACTAATGCCAAAGAAATAAAAATCATGGAAGACTATAACAACATGAAAGACTATATAACAACAGTTATATAGCAACAAACAGGATAATCGAGAGGGCTCAATTCCTAGAAACATGCAACCTACCAAAACTCAATCATGAAGAAAGAAAAAGTCTGAGGAGAATTAAAACTAGTATAGAGATTGAATCGATAATCAATAATCTTTCAACAAAAAAAAAGGGTAAAACGAGATGTCTCACTGGGGAATTCTACCAAATATTTACTTTAGAATTAACACCAATCCTTCCCAAACTCTTCCAAAAAACTGAAATAAGAAACATTTTAAAACTCCTTTTATGAGGCCAGCATTACCCTGATACCAAACCCAGACAAGAACATTGCAAAGAAAACTACAGGCCAAATCCCTGATGCATACAGATACAAAAATCCTCAAGAGAACACTAGAAACTGAATCCAACAACATAGTAAACAGATCATACACCAATGGGATTTATCTCTAGGGTGCAAGGATGGTTTAACATTTGCATTTCAACTGACTTGATACTCTATATTAACAAAATGAAGAGTAAAAATCACATGACTGTTTCAAAGGTTGTAGAAAAAGCATTTGATGAAACTTGATATCCTTTTATGATTAAAAAACTCAATAAAATACGAATAGAAGGAAAATAACTCAACATAATAAGAAGCCATCTTTTTGGCTTTCATCCCATTGTAACCATCAAACTCAATGGTAAAAAAAACTGAAAAGCTTTTTCTTTACAATCCAGAACCAGACATGGATACCTATTCTTGCCACTTGTATTCATCATAAAACTGAAAGTCCTAGCCAGAGCAATTAGGCAAGAGAAATAAAAGGCATCCAAATCAGAAAGAAGTAAAACTGTCCCTGTTTGTAGATAACATGATCCTCTACATAGAAAACCCTGAAGACTCCAACAAAAAACTGTTAGAACTCAGAAATTCAGTAAAGTTGCAGGATACAATATCAAGATATAAAAAACAGCTATGTTTGTATATATTAACAATGAGCTATCAGAAAAAAAATAGAAAAACAATCCCATTTACAATAGCACCAAAAAAACTATAAAATACTTAGCAATAAATTTAACTAAAGAAGCAAAAGACTTAGTACACTGAAAACTACAAAACACTGATGAAAGAAATCAAAGATGACCAATGGGAAGGCATCTTGTGGTTCACAGATCAGAAGATTTAATATCGTTAAGATACTACCCAAAGCGACCTACAAATTCTATGCAATTCTTGCCAAACATCCTAATGACATTCTTTACAGAAATAGAAAAACACAATTCTAAAACTCATGGATAACTAGGGACTACAAAAAGTCAAATCAGACTGGAGGCATCAGTTTTGTTTTGATATAATATATTTTGTTTTGTAATATATTTTGAAACTAGGACTACTTCCTACGAACCTACAGTAAGTAGAAACAGCATGGTACTGGCATAAAGATAGAAAGTCCAATGGAAAATAATAGGAAGTCCAGAAATAAATCCACACATATATGGTCAACTGATGTCTGACAAGGGTATCAAGAATACACAATAGGGAAAGGAGAATCTCTGTAACAGTGCTGGAAAAATGACTGATATTACACCAAAAGCGTAAGGAACAATAGAAAAACAGACAAAGGGACTACTACATCACATTAAAATGCTTCTGCACAGCTAAGGAAGCTATCAATAGAATGAAAAGGCAACCCATGGAATGGTAGAAAACATGTGCAAAGCATTTATCTGATAGTTAATTTCAAAGTATATAGGCATTCCTAAAAGTATTAAAAACACTAATACAAATAAAAAATGGGTAAGAACTTGATAGACATTTCTCTAAAGAAGAAAATACAAATGGCAAACAGGTAAGTTAAAAAATGCTCAATTTCACTAATCATCAAGGTAAACACATATCAGTATGGAGGTATCGCAAAATATTAAAAATTGAGCTACCATATGATTTAGCAATCCAATCTCACATCAGAATATCTATTCAAAGGAACTGAAGGCAAGCTCTCAAAGAGATACTAACATTAGCACTCCCACATTCACTGAAGCAATATTTACAATAGCCAAGATGTGGGAACAACTTATATGTCCACTGATGGATCAATGGTTAAAGAAACCGTAGTATATACATCTGACAGAATATGATTCAGCCTTAAAAAAGAAATTCTCCAATATATAACAACGTGGATGAATCTTAAGGATATTATGCCAAATGAAATAACCCAGTCATAGAAGATAAATACTATATGATTCCATTTACGGGAGGTATTTCAAATAGCTAAATTCATAGAATCAAACATTGGAATGATAGTTATCCAGGGGATGAGAGAGGGGGAAATAGGGAGTTACTAATGAATGGGAATCAAATTTCTGTTAAGTACAATGAAGAAGTTCTAGAGATCTGCTGTATAACATTGTACCTTTTGTCAATAATACTGCACTGTACACTCAAAATTTTAAGAAGGTAGCTCTCAGGTTAAGTGTTCTCAACAAAATAATGTTGAGTAAGAAAGAAAGAGAAAAAGACCAAATCCTCAGATTCTGAGCTTCCAACACTCCTTCAGCTGGCTCCCTGATATTTTCCTGAAGGGATTTCTCTTCCCATGAATCCTGTATTATTCAGATAAACCTCCCAGTAATAACATTATTTTTCTAATTTTCTGCCTGCTTTTAAAGTTTAAGGCTAACAAGTAATATCCAGCCTAGAAACAATTAGTTTTTCTTTCTTAACTAACAAAATCTCTATGATGAGGTAACAATAACTTCACTTAAAAACCTTCCTTTTTGTTTGACTGCATTAGCTTTTTAGAGGGAAATCAAAATTGTGTCAGAATAGTACACATGAAGGTAACTACATTTTATTAAAAGTGAAAGTCATGGGCTGTCTGGGTGGCTCAGTTAAGTGTCCATCTTTGGCTCAGGTTATGGCAGGCCCCTGGCATGGAGCCCTATGTCAGGCTCCCTGCTCAGTGGGGAGTCTGCTTCTCCCTCTCCCTCTGCCTACCTGCTCTTCCCCCTTGCTTGTGCTCTAGTGACCAAAGTCAGCTCTCATCTTCTGAGACTTTCTAGAAGTACCCAGAAGGAAAAGGAAGTGTCTCAGGTCTAAGAGCTGATTATTTATTATTTTGCCACCTCTCTGTTCCAGTTGCTGTCTTTAACCCTTAGTAACCATAACTGCCAATATCTTAAGTTCACAATCTAGAACGCACTAGGGCCGCCCATGTGATGGTGCACTCCTGTCCTCCATGCTCTGAACCCTTGATTACATTCATGTATCACATATTTTTTGAGAACCTATATGAAAGACTACTGCAGGCTCTACGAATACAGCAGTGAAACAATAGTAAAACACATTTACCCTCATGGAAATTATATTCTAGAGAAGAAAAAGGCAGTAAATCAAGGTAAGTATTATAATACATAGCATATTAGATGCTGATGAGTTTTAAGAAGAAAAATAGAGCAGGAAAATGTGTGTGGGGTAAGGGAAATGGCTGCAATTTTAGGGTGGCTAAAGAAAGCCTGAGAAGTTAGATTTTACATACATTTTTAATATATATTTTGAAGGTAGACCTATAGAATTTACTCTGTGGCAAATGCTAATAAGTAAGATAAGGAGTGAGAAGTGACCACTGGATTTAGCAATTTGGAGGTCAACGGAAATCCTGACAAGAAAAGTTTGGGGAGAATGATAGAGGAAGCATGAGAGAAAGTGGGTTCAAGAGAGAATGGGGGGACAGCAATTGGAGACAATGAATAAAGACAACTATTTCAGGAAGTTTTGCCCAAGGAATTGACTTTTCCTAAGAACATGGGGAATACACTCACAGTGACGAAGGGAAGGCTGAATATATGAGCATAACTGCACACAGATGGGTGGTTTGTGGAAGTTCTCTTTTTATTGCCTCAATTTTCTCACTAAAATAGGATGCAAGATCAGATGACAGTGAAGACAGAGAAGGTGTTGGCTCTCTGAGGAGAGAAAAGATGAAACAACCATTTGGAGCCTCGCCATTCATTGTGTGGTCCACAAACCAGCAGCAACCACATCACTTGGAGATTTGTCGGACGTAGAATCTCAGGTTCTCCCTAACCTACTGAATAAGAATCTGCATTTTTAACAAGATCCCAAGTGATCTGCATGTACATTAACCTGTTTAAAGCACCAATGCAGGAGATCAGGAGAGAAAATGTACAGGAGAAACACCGTGTAACTACCAGGCAATACTAAGGTTAGTGATCATGAATTTAAAGTGGTACTTCTTAGGATGGGTGTGTGTTTTCTTCCAGCCATTCAGTTTGGCTCAGGCACCGAGAAGACAAGAAGATGACTTTAACCATTTGGTTAGTCAAACAAGTACAGTTCAGCGAAAGAAAAGTAATGGTAATTATTGACCTTGTAATTTAAGAAGAGAACTGAAAACATCACAGGGAACAAACAGTTAAAAGACAGTACGATGAATGGATCACAGGTCCAGTAGAGTCTGAAGACTGCTGGAGGAAGTAAGCTGGAGAGAAAGAGAGTGATGATCAGAGAGTGAAATAACACTGAAATTATGGAGGTGGTGAAGTTTTTGGCAATGACAAGGTCTATGATATAGTCAGTCACTGGAATTAATGGCTGAGGTTAAAAAAAAAAAATCAAAATCATCAGAGTGATAGTAATCTAGGAATTTAATGACCTGAGATTCAAATCTGAATGAGATTTTGGGTTGGAGAGGAAAAGAAATAGCCTGGAAGTTATAATGAGGCATAATGAGGTGAGGAACAGATGAGAGAAATCAGTCACCATTTGAAAGGGATACAAAAGATACAGTGTTCTCAGGGAAAGTCAGATTTCAGAGCAAGAAGATCAAAGAAAGGGCTAAGAACACAGAGATTTTACTCATGACTAACCATGAAATGGGACATTTCAAGACATGGGGATGTGCGACAGACAGGGTTAGAGAAACAAATGATACGTACAAGAAAAAGAGATCAGGGATCCTGGTGGCTCAGCTGATTAAGCATCTGCCTTCAGCTCACTGAGGTCCTCATGCCAGAGCTCTGCAATCCAGCCCTATGTCAGGATCCCTGCTCAGTGAGAGTCTGCTTCTGTCTCTGCCCTGCACCCCCTCCCCCACTCATGGCTCTGTTTCTCTCAGTCAAATACATAATAAAATCTTAAAGAGTCCAAGGTAATAAGGGATTAATTGAGAGACTCAGGCTTCTTGGGTTGATTGACATATGATGAGATTAGAACTGGTAGCCCCAAAGCACTCTGCAATTGCAAGACTCTGACTTTTTTTTTTTTTTAAGATTTTATTTATTTATTTGACAGAGAGTGAGATCACAAGTAGGCAGAGAGGCAGGCAGAGAGAGAAGGAATCAGGCTCCCTGCTGAGCAGAGACCTCCCCCCCTCGATGCAGGCCTCGATCCCAGGACCTTGAGATCATGACCTGAGCCAAAGCAGAGGCTTAACCCCTTGAGCCACCCAGGCACCCAAGACTCTCACTTTTAAGGGAAATAGTAGAGGTCTTGCCAGGATTTAAAGTTCTGGGAATCCCATCTGATACGGGCAGGCAAAAGCATGGAGGAGAGTGGGATGATTTTGTTCTCAAGAGTGAAGATTCCCTAGTGGCAACTACCAATGGACATCTATACCCCATTGCTCTGGGCTCTCACCTGCTTCCTAGCAATAAAAACCTAAGGAGAAGTTTTCCTTTTTGTATATTAGATACCTTCCCTCACTCATAGGAATTTTTTTCAGAGATTTTGCTGAGCCTCTCTTAAGGCAAGAATTTAGTAGAATTGACTCCCAACTACAAAGAAGATTTAAGCTTATTTTCATGAAGCTCTCAGGCCTTAGGAAAGTTCTCTAAACATTTTGTGACAGGTAAAGTACATTTTATTTGTTCAGAGCAAGAGAGAACTTTTGTTTAGGGGGTCAAACCTTTCTCCACACAGGGATCTAACCTAACCAAGACAATTGTTACACATCCACACAAAGAAACAGATCAAAACACATTCACCATGAAGTCTTCCTTGATTATTCTAGCCTGAAGTAATTTCCCTTCTCTTACTTTTCATAGTATTTACCAATATCATTCAATAATCAACAAGTTTTCATTATTCTTTTCATCTGTTTAAATGTTCATATACTTTTACATCTTCCTCACTTACACTGTAAGCTCCTATCACATAATTATTTCACAGGCCATCACAATTATTCCACAGCACCTACTCAAAGCTGTGTTTCTAGTAGTTGTGGAAAAGCTATTAGCAAGGGAGAATGAACACTACAATAAAGTCTAAGAGATCTGAACTTCAGCTCATTTTATGCTACATTAAACATTTAAGTTACTGGGCAATGCACTCAAACTCTTAGGATCACATGAAGATAAAATGGGAAGGCAGAGAATAAAAAATACTTGCTAAAAGGTTTTGGACAGAACAAAAAATTTTTTTCAGTGGTCTTTTCTAGATGTAAAGATCTAGGAAACTACGAGGTATAAACTTTATTTTGTGAATCACCTCTTTAGAACTTTCAGTAATGGAAATGTGAAACACCAACTCTGTCATAAAGAAATGGAAGTGCTCAAGAAACATGTAGATCTCCTTAAAAATCAAAGTTTTAGGGGCACCTGGGTGGCTTACTTAGTAGAGTACGCAACTCTTCACCTCGGGGTTTTAAGTTTGAGCCCCATGTTTTCTATAGAGATTACTTAAAAAATAAAACTTAAAAAAAAAAAATCAAAGGGTGCCTGGGTGGCTCAGTGGGTTAAAGCCTCTGCCTTCAGCTCAGGTCATGATCTCAGGGTCCTGGGATCGAGGCTCACATTGGGCTCTCTGTTCAGCGGGGAGCCTGCTTCCTCCTCTCTCTCTGCCTGCCTCTCTGCCTACTTGTTATCTCTCTCTGTCAAATAAATAAAATCTTTTTTAAAAAATCAGAGTTTTAAGAGTTGAAAAGGGCCTTAGAAATCAACTTTCGGGGCGCCTGAGTGGCTCAGCTGGTTAAGCGACTGCCTTCAGGTCACGATCCCGGAAACCCGGGATCGAGTCCCACATCGGGCTCTCTGCTCAGTGGGAAGCCTGCTTCTCCCTCTCTCACTCCCCCTGCTTGTGTTCCCTCTCTGGCTATGTTTCTCTCTGTCAAATAAATAAAATCTTAAAAAAAAAAAAAAAAGAAATCAACTTTCACAGGCTCAAAAAAGCTAGATTTGTGCAGAATTCTCTGGATATTACTGATCAGAAATCTATTGTGTTAAAGTAGAGAAATATATTATGATAAATAGTAAATATGTAAAAGATGTATTTGATTAGAGGCTCTATAAAGGAATAATTATATACATAGTTCCATTTAATTAAGTTAATGGAAACAAAATATATTAAATTGAAGGTTCTTAAAGACAATGTCCCTGTCAACTGTCTCCCCCACTGTCCCGTTAATGCAGTCGTTATATATTCCCTCCCTGACTAGTTCTAATGAAGATGTATCATTGAATTACCCACCAGGAAAAGAAACAGACTAGAATAGTAAAAGGATGAATCCTCAAAAAAGGATTCATTTTATATAATATGAATAAGGTCTGAAAAAGGCCAGAGTGTTTGAAACTAGAGCTTTTTAAATTTATATTATTTTTGAGTTTAGTACCATCTATTTCCTTTAGTATTTTACTCTGAGCTATGCACTGAGTATTAAGGGGAATATAAGTAAGATGCAGCTCTTCCTCCCACAAGAGTCTACTGAGAAGGGGAAAGAGGATGCAAATCTCTGTCAACAAAGCAAGATGACACAACAGAAACATGCAAATAATGTTATAGAAGAAAATGAAGAATAACTATGTCTTCTTGCTGGGAATGGAGAAGAATTCAGAGATTCCTTCAACAGTATGGATAATCATCAATATCGGAAATTAAGTAAAATGTGACTTATATAGGACTATCATCTTTTCTATATAATAGTTCACAAAAATTAGGTGAAAAGTAAAAAAAATGAATATAAGAAGAAAATACAAGAACCACTTAAAAAATTTCGCTATCATTAATTTCCAAGTAGCGAAAACATAACAAAACAAAAACAAAAATCCCAATCAGCCAACCAATCAAGATTGATAATCAGCCTCAAACTAACCTTAAAACTGTATCTGAATGGACCTCCACTACTGTTCATTTAAAACAAAACAAAACAAAACCCACACAAACTTTCAAAGTTGGAACTGGAAGAATAATTTCATTTGAACCACATTCCTGAACTGGACTTTCTTGCTGACTATACTGCTTCCATAATCTTACTTGGGATATGGAAGGGGATTAATCCTTTAACAATGATCCAACTGTGGACTTTTTCTTGATTCCTCATATGGCACAGCTAAAACAAAACTAAGACATTTAACAATATTTGAGTAACCTTTTAAAAGGTTAAAAGATGCAAAAAAAATGAAATGAACAGAGAATTACAGGCTATAACTTTTTTATCTTCAGTTTATAATCTAATAAATATGTCCCTTTTTAAATCATTCTTGACACCTGCTTCCTCCCATATCTTCAGCCACCACCACAAAAGAGTCTCTCTCCCTCCTAGAGACCTAGAGAACTATAGGTCAAGAGAGGGCCCCTACACTCACTACCAAATCTCCAAAGCCACTCTCCTGGGTTTCTATTCCCTAAAGTCCTGCCTCTTCCTAGAGTGACTAATACCAGAGATATTCAACTGTTCGAAGCTGTGCCATCATTCTTCCAGACCTCAAAAGTAAATAACTGATCCTAATAAGCCTTAGCACTCATGTGACATGGAGGTGGGGCAGGAAGGTGGGAAGTCACTCCTGAAACTACTTCTCTCTTGTTAACAGTAAAAACCTTGTATCAGTGATAATCCAATTCAGTTTTTGTAATACAATGGGCTTCTAATTATCAAGATAAAATTAAAAAATTTTTAAAACCACGTATACTATTTTAGGCAGAAGAAAATATTCACAAAAATCAACAAGCATAAAGTATAAAAGTATCCCTTATTTGAAATTACAATTTACATAATGTTCTGAAAGCTGTTTACAAAACTATTCATGCATATATGAAAAATCTATAATACTAAATTAGTTTCAGACATTATCACATTGAGAAAAACTTTTAATTCTAGGAAATATCTATTATACATGGCAGGACCTCAGAGGAATTCAGTTATTACAACAAAAGCTGAATACTATAGCGCTTTTTAAGGAATGGCTCTAGCAATTTCTCCAAATAATATCTACTTTAAATAATGTCACAGAATCCACTTGTAAATTATTTCTCGTTAGCTGTCTCATTATTCAATATGCTTTCAAGGAACATGGTGATGAAAGAAGAAAAATACCTCTTTCTAACATAACCATACTGGCAAGAACATCAACATTATCAGTATTCAAAGAATGTCTTGGCAGGTTAAACCTTCATAAAAAGAAGGAACACTATCTAATCCAAGACGTCAAAACAGCAATAGTACTTCTCATATGCAATACGATTGTTTGTTTCTAAAGAAAAAAAAACTTCAAAAAAAGATGTCAATATTGTCATGTGTAAATTTTAGGCAAAGGCAAAAAATTCTTCAGAAAAGCACATAAAGAATAATAAACATGTTTAAAAGAAAAAGGCTAAGAGCAGAGCAGGACTCAATGCTCAGAGAGATTTATGACATGTGCCACTGCTATTCTGGGAGGTTTAACAATATATTTCAACATCTGAGCAGAGCAGTACTATTAAGAAACAAAAGTGGAACAATAATTAGTACTAAGAAAAAAAACGCTTAAAAACAGACTTATTCTAATTCAGTCCTTGATTTCCTTGTGTAATAGCTAATACTTAATTTTAAGATTTTTTTATAATCTTACATTGTTATTGTATAATATTCTCAGCATACTCCAGGATTTGAATTGCATCTGAAATTACTGAAGGTTATCAAGGGACTTGTGCTTATATGTGCTATCCTCCAAAAATAATAAAATGCAACATTTCATAAAATACTACTTTTCATTCTCTAAAGATAATGCATGCACTGATGATCTTATAGCGGTTAGGAAAATTTACGTAAACTTTTCTAAAACTTAGAAAACATGTATTCAACTTTAAGTACTCATTTCCATTACATGAAGCAGAAATCTTGGTTTAACCTAGTATTATTTTTTCATACTCAAAACTTTTCTCTTTATAATTGCTTTTCTTGAAAAAATACATAGTTCCTATTGTCATATTTTACCTTTTTCCATATGTTTTCCCTTCCTGATCCCTACTGCTCTGTCCTTGGTCTTTTTTTAACTTGGGTACATTTAACTTTTAATTGCTAAATGTCCTTTGGATCAAGAGGTCATGGGGTTATTTATACTAGCAGGATGAGCCTCCATCTATCAACATCCTGAGAAATCACCGCATGGTAGAGCTGGAAGAGATCTCAAGGTATCATGTGGTTGAGCTCTATGGCAGTAGGAACAGGTGGCTGACTAATCTTAATGTTCTTTTTTGTTTTTTTTTAGGATGATCAGAGATTTTGATCATAAATATTCTACCACAGCTTGGTTTAATACAGAATCATCTTAATAACAAGTAAATAGACATAGAGTAGAAAGAAAATTGGATGAAAAAGGATTCTGACCTCAATACAATTAATTACTGTTAAAATATAAAACAATTTCTTTGATTACTCTGAGCTTTAGGTTCCTCATACAAATAAGAGATAATGCTGCCTAACTTACAAAGTTATTATAAGTGTTCTGAAACCTGGAACAGAACTATATAAGTGTAATATTATATTAAAATGGGAAAACAAGACAGTAGGGTATAAAGAGCCTGTACTCTTTAGGCATGTTAAGTTACAAATCCCATCTCAACAATTTAGTACCTGTGCAACACAAAGTTTTAAACCTCTCTGAGTTCAGTTTAGAGGACAATGGTAAGTTAATATGTCTACCTCACTTAGTTGTTGCTGTGGATTATAGGAGTTTAATGGACTTAGTATATGATGTAGCATTGCACAGGCCCTCAATAAATGTTAACTATCCACTCCTCATGAAGTTTCCATACTTCTGGTGGGTGGTCCTGCTCTCTTATTAAATATTTCAATTGAACAGGTGGAACTTTATAAAAAACAGAATAATCACAAAATACATAAATTTTTCTTTCCACCAAGATTCATCAAGCAACACGTTTCTTAATCAGCCTCACTTTGAAAAATGGAAAGAAATGAGGTACAGCTTCCTTAAAACAAAAAAACAAACAAACAAACAAAAAAACTCCTCCAAAGAAAAAATGTTTGTAAGAGAAGGGGAAAAATGTGAAAAGTTCAAAAAGTTCACTAAATTGTGAACTCCTTAAAGAGAACACATCTTACTCACCTTTAGGAAGCATGCAAACATTTCTTGGATGTCTACTGGCAGAATCACTGATTTCAGTTATTAAGAAATGAAAGGTTAAATCTAAAGATGCTCTTTTATATAATAAAGATAAAACTAAAGAAATGTGAACAAATTTTTGCAAAAAGACTTTACATGTCAGATTTAGATAAAATAAACTTTATAATAATATCACATACCAAAAAAATCTTACAGAAGCATATTCATGGGGACGCCTGGGTGTCTCAGTCAGTTAAGCGTCTGCCTTCAGCTCAGGTCATGATCCCAGAGGCCGGTGATCAAATCCCTTATAGGGCTCCTTGCTCAGCAGGAAGCCTGCTTCTCCCTCTGCCTGCCACTCCCCCAGCTGGCTCAGTCTCTCTCTCTTTTTCTGACGAATAAATAAAATTTTTAAAAACAAAAAAAGAAGCATAATAACGCTCACCTTGTTATGTATAAAAACAATCCTTAAGTCAGGTTTAAGTATACCATAACTTATGAGGAGATCCTGGACCTTTTTGATCTCATCTTTACATTTTTTAGCAGTTGAGTAGAACTGCTTTCTTACAGGTAGATTCTTAAACAATCTTAAAGCAGTTACAGTTGTACCTGTTGGCAGATAAGAAGAAATCCCATTTAGATGTGAAAAGAACTTCACAGATCTTCAAATCTATATACACAGTATGTAATAACCCTTCTATCATCTGTGTCTATTTTCTCTTTTTCAGGTCTCATAAAGCACTTGTTTTGCAAGAAAATATTTCTGAAACTGTTGTTTATTCTTGCAATCAACACATGAATTACCAATACACAAAATGCCCTGTCCATAAAGGATCTGGGGAGGCCACTAATTATAAGCCACATCCTTTTTTCGGAGATGTCAAAATTTGACAAAACATGGCATCTTAGAATTGACTAAGATATGTTATCTGAAACCTAAAGTATTCAAGTTACATATAAATGCTTATTCAATATCATCATGTGGATGTCCAAAGTTACTTCAAACCAACGCCACCCAGACCTGAAATCATTACTTTCCTCCTTGAGTCTGATACTTAGACCTATTCTCTTTCTCATATAACACTGACAGTTTCCAAAGGCGTATACTCTAGCTTTAAAGGATTCTTCCCTCTACCTCTTACTGCATAGGTCTCCTAGGCCTATCTACTCTATCCTAAAAATCTCTCTCAAATCTGTCAGTCCCTTTCCGTCCTTCAAAACTTAGTTCAAGATAACACTTCGCATAGTAAGATATAACATGGTATTATAATGTTCTGCTGGTTAATTCTGTAAATAACATGATATTCACCCTCTACCTAAAAAGTTTCAGTGGCTCACTGTTGGCCATAAAAAAGGTATAAACTTTTACTGTCAGTTCTAGAAATTTCACTTGGTTCTTTTTTAGAGTTCCGTTTCTCTGCTGAAATTCTCCACCTTTTTACCAATTTTGACCATCTTTTCCTCTAAATCCTTTAACACAGTTGTTTTAAGTTCTTGTCTGCTAATGCATACATAGGTTATGTTTGTGTTTACTTATATCAACTATTATTTTCTCTTGATTATAGATCCCATTTTCTTTATGTTTCTCAATATTTTTGTTTTTGCCAGACATTGCATACAAAAATAAATACTGAAGTAAATAATATTTTCCCCCAGAGAACGCATTTCATTTCCTCTTGTCAAGCAGCTAGAGTGATGAGACGATCTCAATATAATTAGGAATGTATCTGGGTTGGAGCTCAGCTGTCCCTTTATTTAGCTCCAGTTCACTTCCAGTTTCAAATGTCATAAGGAAGAAATCAGGTCTTTTCCCCTAGCAAGGCTCTGGGATCTAAGCACTGCAAGACTTTAAGACCCTCATCTCTCTAGCTCAGATCCCATTTTAATCACTGCTTACTCAGCAAAAGTCCTGAGAAGATATGGCATCTGGGGTGAGCCAGCTCTGTGTTTGAGGATCCTATCCTCCAATCTATAATGTTAGCTCATACATGGCTGTTAAAATTCAGCTTGTTCTTCTCGGTCCATAAAAGATCTCTTATCCACGAGAGAGAGCACCTATGCCTCCAGGTTCAGTTAATGTTCCCATGGATGCAAGTAGCCACCAGTCTCTTCTTGTCTAAGAAGGGGTTATCTTTCTCTTGAACTTAGTTCATTTAACTTCCTTCCCCACTCCCCCAAGTTTTCATTTACATTCGGGTTAGTTAACATACATTGTAATATGAGTTTGGGGTGTAAGATTTAGTGATTCATCACTACATACACACCCCAGAGCTCATCACAAGCCCTCTTTAATGGCCATCAAGTATTTAACCCAACCACCTATCCACCTCCCCTCCAGCAAGCCTCAGTTTGTTTTGTATAGTTAAGAATCTGTTTTGTGGTTTGTCTCTCTCTTTTTTCCCCTCTATGTTCATCTGTTTTGTTTCTTAAATTCCACATATGAGTGAAATCATATGGTATTTGTCTACTTTGTGACATAGTTCTTCAATGGGTTTTAAAAAAATTACAAGTCTTTAACGTTTTCCTTCATCATTATTCTCTTACTACCAGGTTAAACTCCCACTGCTTCTCACCTACCATCTTCAAACTCAAATGATAACTTTTCTGAAAAACTCCCTAACCTTCCTCTAAGCAACTGGTGGCTTCTACTTACTGTCACTACTTATAGTCATCTGTGTTCCCTACTACTCTGTGAGTTCCTTTAAATTCATTTGTGTTCTCCACTAGCCATGACTAATATAATGGCATATACTGTAGCTGTTGACAGATGGTGAAAGAATAGGCAAACAAAAATCAATAAAGCAAAATATAAATATATTTATGAAAAGAAACCTGTTGGTTTTTAAATGTTATACATGAAAGATCACACTATAATTAATCCATATGTTGATAAATTATTGTTTCAGCAGATAAAAATGTTCTCTTAGAGCAAACTGAGAATTACCAACAAGCCAAGATTATATGTTTGAATAAAACTTAATGATGGAAAACTTTGCTGATTCTAAATGAAATGTGTATCCTTAAAAAACGTACCAAGTAACACTGGCCAATAGGGAGGAGGCCCTAGTATACTATCATATTTTACAAGAGAACTGCTCATCTCTCTAACTTTAGCACATTCTACAAACACCAGAATTAAATTGCAGTCCTATAATATGGCTCCCTGTTATACTTTTACATGACCCTATGTATGTTATGCCATTTATAATGGCAGCTATTTATATTCCTAATGTAAAGATGTATGATTGTTTGAATATATTAAACTTTTCTTAAACTATTTAATGAGTAAAGTTTCATTCTCCAGACCAAAAAATCTTCCAATACATGCAATCATACCTAGCAGGGATTTACAAAGAACATGAAGCGCTACTCTAATAACACAGTAAGGAAAGGAACTACCCTGACTACTTTAAATATACTACTTTTGATATCTGAGAAATTCTTAAGGCAGAAGTTCTAGGAGGTGTTAAAAGAACTTGTCCAGGAGGGTAAATCAATTTAGAAAGCTTATACTTATTCAGGTAAAGGAAATAAAAGTCATGCCCAAAAAAAAAAAAAAAAAAAAAAGATAGGATTAAAACAAATAATTTAATAAATTGGTAAAATGGTAAAATGATTTAAAAGCTGGGGACTTATTTTTACATTTGTTAATTTTTAAAATGTCTTAAAAGAGAAGTGAACAGAAGGGTAATTTAAAAAGACATACTATTAAGCACATGTATAATTTTAAATGGCTAAATTAATCCATAAAACAAATACCTATACACAAAAAAACCAGGACTGGAATCTCCAGTCAACTATTTTTAAACGCCTTAAATGTGTTTTTTTAAAGGGTAATAAATTTTCCAATGCCTAAAAAAGATTTTGCTGTAAGCTGTCCCTGTATTTACAGTTAGGCTGTCTACAGGTGTCATTATCTGATCTATCAGATGACATGAGGAGTAACTGCTAAGCAAGGATGTTCACACCACTGCAGAAATTAATCTACAAGAACCCTAAATGCACAGGTATTAATTAAGATGGTTGTACTGTAGTTTTATCTTACATAGAAAATATTTAAATGGAAGTTGAATGACAGCTGGTGGTGAAATGTGAGTCTGTGATTCAATCACTCAAAAACTGTAGCGCTACTCAATATAAATGTAAAAAGCTTTTGAAAGAGTTTGCAGATTTCTATAAAATGTCCATCTACAGCAATTTGAAACTAAGCGCTTGATGCTTTGTTGCTTTCCTAGCCGATCAGCTATAATTAGGAGATAAAAATGAATCATGAAAGGCAATTACTAGTTTCACAACTACTGACCTTCCAAGTATAGTTTCTTAAGACAAATATGTAAAAGAAAATAAGGCTCATTTATTGACTGCAAAAATTCTTTAGTATACGTAATTAGTCTCTGTGAACGCAGACTAGGTCAGCAAAAAAAGAAATATCAATCAGCAAATAGGCAAAGATCAGAGGGATTCCATATTTAAGTATTGCTATTTCATAGTTCCCATGAAGATGAACATAGGAAAGTATGAGAAGAATGAGGGATACAGAGAAACAGGCCATCCAGATTAGACTGGCTACTACTAAGATTAAATATAAATACATTTAAGTTTTAAAAGGTGACTAGATTACTTCAAAGTACTCTACTGGACAGCCATCCAAATATCTCCTAATGGTTTCTTAATCTGAACTTCTAAATATTGGAGTCAGAGCATTTCTAGAATGGGACCATACTAAAAAAAAAAAAAAAAAAGCCTCTCTTTCCTAACCTTCAATACATAAAACAAATCTCATTATTGTTTTTAATTAAAATATATACAATATTATTATGCATCAAATTAAATAGCTACTAGACTTGAGCTCATTTTAATTAACTGACTAAATGAGAAAAAAGTGTATGTTCTTGAGTTCCTACTTAACTCTTTCCCCCTGCTTGTGTTCCCTTTCTTGCTGTGTCTCTCTGTCAAATACATAAACAGAATCTTTAAAAAAATAAAAAATAAATAAAAATATTGCTCTTAATAAGCAAGAATAACCAGTATCTTCTTTGAAGATTTATAAAATAATAGAAAAAGTGAATTTGGTATCAGTATTAAGATATAAGAAAAATATATATAAATTTTTAAGATTTTATTTATTTATTTGAGAGAAAGAAAGCATGAGTGGGGGGGAGGGGCAGAGGGAGAAGAGGGAGAAGACAGTGCCCTGCTGAGCAGGGATCCCAATGCAGGCTCCATCCAAGGATCCTTAGATTATGACCTGAGCCAAAGGCAGACATTAAACCAACTGAGCCACCCAAGCACCCCAGAAGAGAATATATTTCAATGAAAAGATGGTAATCTATAAAAAAATAAATCCAGTAATTTAATATTAAAATTGAAAGAAAAAACTACAGAAAAATATAGTACTTTAATAAATTACAAGGGACATAAAATTTAAAAAATGAATTTATGATACAAACTGGAAGAGAAGGGCAAAGAGCAATTAAAAACAGAAGTCCCTTTCAAAATATTTCTTTTGAACATGACTCTAAAGAGGTCATATCGTCAGTATTTTCTCCACTTTAAACATTCCATTACCAGAAGTTAGCAATATGAAAAAAATTAAGGATGCTACAAGAAACTTAAGCCTGAAGAGATTTTTTTTTCTTATAATAATGGAACTTATAAAAAAGATGTCAATGAAAATGTAATAAAATTACATAAGTATATAAAACATGAACGAAATATATCACAAATAGCAACAGTAATTAATACATTTATTTGCTTCCAATAAAATAGAAAGAGGAAGTAAGGAAGAGTATTAGATGAAACAACCTTAGCAATGGGTGGACAATTGTTAAAACTGAGCAATGAGTACACTATTCTATGTACTTGCACATACATTTGAAGTTTTCCATAAATAAATATATTTTAATTATTTATTTAATCATAACATCTTGATGGTATGGTTTATTATCATGATTACCAAATCAATAATGTTTTAGGCATTTCAATAAAATATCACCCTTCACATATAAAGAAAACACTAATGATCCAACAATAGTAAAATTGTTCTTACAGTTTTACAGATGGGTGACTAATCCATATTTTTTTTTAAAGATTATTTATTTATTTATTTATTTGAGAGAGAGAGAGAGAGAGAATGAGAGGAGAGAGGTCAGAAGGAGAAGCAGACTCCCTGCAGAGCCAGGAGCCTGATGAGGGTCTCAATCCTGGGCATGCCCTGAGCCAAAGGCAGTCTCCTAACAATCTGAGCCACCCAGGCGCCCCCTGTCCTAAGGCTTTTATACAGTTCCTCTTGAGAACAATTCTAAGTATTTAAGAAATGGTGAGGGAAAAAAAAAAAAAAAAATGGTGAGTAACATAAAGGTTGAATATTCACTTGGAAGTAAACTAGCCTTTATCAAGACCAAACCTGAAACAACAGCACATTTGAATTAAGGGGTAATAATGTTTTCAAAAAAGACAAGAAAGGCAAAGATACAAAGCTACTCTCTTACCTTGACCAAGATGTGAAGGTTTTTGAGAAATTATGTGGCCACTGCCATCTAAAACATACTGGGTGCTAAAATTATCAGAAGCTGTCCTTGTAGTAATTAAAACCTGGAATATTAAACACACACACACACAAAGAGCATTATTTTAGATACTGCAGTGCACTCATTATCAAACTAGATTAAAAATAATTATACATTTACTTAAAATTGGAAAAAAAATTTGTTAATCTCTTATGACCACTTCTCTTGTAATCCCTTCAGAGTTGTAATAATAGGCCACTTTGTATTGGGGGGGGGCAGATTACTGATCTTTGAGTATTGAACATTTATTAAAATATTCATACAAAAATCAGTATATCTGAAATGGCTATTTGTGTTATATATCTAACATCTGTAAAAGCAAATATTTTTATTGTATTAGGGAAACTTACTTTTTTTTTTTTAAAAGATTTTATTTATTTATTTGACAGAGAGAAACACAGCTAGAGAGGGAACACAAGCAGGGGGACTGAGAGAAGGAGAAGCATGCTTCCTGCCGAGCAGAGAACCCGATGTGGGACTTGATCCCGAGTCTCCAGGATCATGATTTGAGCCGAAAGCAGTCACTTAACCAACTGAGCCACCCAGGCGCCCCAAGGGAAACTTACTTTTTAAGAGACAATTCCCATAAATTTGTTAGTAATGTGAAAAATACTTTTATAAAATGATCAATCCTTCCTCTTTTATATTCTGTATAAAACTACACTTCTGGTTTCAAGCTAATGGTTCAAAAGAATAAAAAAATATAAATCATACACATTTCTTTATGGACAATTTTTTCTTAAAACCAAACTTTGAACTATTTAAATATAAATTTTCTATTAATTGAGAAACAATTCAGCATTAAGGCACGTATATATAAGAAAGGATTTTACTGACCATGAATATATTTCCTAAGACATTAGGGACAGAAATGTAAATTTAAGAATATCTGCATTCAGGGTGCCTGGGTGGCTCCGTTGGTTAAGCTTCTGATTTCTAGACCACAAGCAGGCATGCTGATCGGCGGGGAGTCTGACTGTTCCTCTCCCTCAGCCTCTGCCCCCGGCTTCTATGTTTTCTTGGTATCTCTCTCTCAAATAAATAAATCTTAAAAATAATAATAAGAAGAAGAATGTCTGCAATTCTTATGAGCTAACTCATCCTCGCTTTTTGTTTACTTATTTTTTTGAGATGAGTGGGAGAGTCTAATAATAGTAAACTGTTCCACTGTCAGAAAATACCGTAGGTGGAGTGGGGATGTTCTAGGAGAGCACAGGGGATTCAGAAAAGGGTAGCCTTCTCACACATTTTGTGAGCAATGATAATGTAAAATTGAAGCAATCTTTCCTGGCCATTCTTGGACTCAGCAGAACTCTGTAATTTAGGAAGAAGCCACAAAGATCCAGCTCCACTGCTGGAACTCATCTAGATTGGACCTACACTGGATTTGATGGTTCTACCATCCTGTTCTAACCATGCACTGATTTACAGTAGGCCAAAGGGCTACAGAGCATGTGAGTACCATGCAGGAAATAGCAGAGACACCCCAAAAATGGCTTCTCTAACTCACAATATTAGTAGAATCTACTATATTCTCTCTAGGGGTAATGTCCACCAAATCCTTACCAGGGGCATTGCCTCAAGCTGCCATTTCTATAATAACTATTCTTCAAAAGAGCTGCACCTAACACAAAGTTGTGAGCGTCTACATAATCTTAAGTGATTTTTCTACTTCTTCCGAAAATATATTCTGTGGTTCAGAAGTTATATAATTTTAAAAACTTTCCTGATAACTGATCTTAATCTTCCTTGCTCCATCCCAACTCTATTCTATCCAGCAATGATTTTTTTCTAACAGAGTTTAATACAAAGAGTACAAAAAATTTCTTACCTGTCCCTAATTTACTCTATGCTTGTCCCTTTAAAAATAATTCTATTTAATAAACCATTTCTCAAAAATGCCAAGGTCAACTGAATTCTACTTCTACTCTCCAAAGAGCTAGCCACCTAGCCTAAAGTTGGAGTCGTTGAGCAAAAGTAGACCTGGAGGGCGCCTGGGTGGCTCAGTGGGTTAAAGCCTCTGCCTTCAGCTCAGGTCATGATTGCATGGTCCTGGGATCAAGGCCCCCATCGGGCTCTCCGGTCGGTGGGGAGCCCACTTCCTTCCCTCTCTCTGCCTGCCTCTCTGCCTACTTGTGATCTCTCTCTCTGTCAAATAAATAAACAAACAAACAAACAAAAAAGTAGACCTGGAACTCTTGAGTTCTAGTACTACGTCAGTGGCTTGGTAAGATGGCCTTGAATAAATGATTACTCTATCATCTTTAAGGGAAGAGAATGATACGATGATGATGCTACTTCACAAGGTTATATGGATATTTGTTTTAAATACTTTCAAAGCATTTTATAGTTATTAACTTGTTCATCCTTTAAATATATTAGTTAATAGTAAATATACTCCAGCCTAGGTGAATAAACTGGTATGCTAGAAAGCAGATAGGACCTTAGTGGTCACACTGTAATAGTTGTATTAAAGTTTAAAAAAAAACCAAAACAGAATACAACATTATTTTCCAATGTTAACTTCTTTTAAGATTATAAAATGTATGATACTAATGAAAATTTATTTCGATTGGAAATGCTCTGCAATTCACTGTGAAAGACAGTGTAGGATAACACATAAGCATGTTTCACAAATTCATGAAATACAATGTGTTCCTCAGAGGAAGGAGTTGTATTTCAGAGTTCAGTTCATCATATGACCCTGTGTCCTGGGCAGGAAAACTTTTTTGGACTAGGCACAAGCTTAGAATGTGTTTGCTCTGCAGGAGCTAACAAATTTGAACCTGTAGTAACTCCACTGTCAGATGCATCTCTAACATTGCAAAGTATTACTTGTGCTTCTTACTAGGGACATTAATGAACAGGAAAAATGAAATCTAGTGGTGCCAAGAGAAGAAATAAATTTAAGAATTTTAAAAAGAGTTTATTTTAAAGGGTAAAGTTTTAGAGAACCCTATGGGTTATATTACCTATCAGCTCTTAAAAACTGACTTTTCAGTCCAGTTATTGAGTTTCAAGGGAATCATAATACTAATACAAAGTTAAATTACATAAAAGCATTTAAACTTCAAATAAGCTAGTGTTCCTCAATGTTTTAGATAAAACTAAAATTTAAAACTATTCATGCCCCAAAAAAAGGAAAAAACTCTTGACAAAGATTTATTTAAGATAATCATGTTAAAGTTTTGCTATTTTTTTTTTTTCTGACTTTGGATGAATACTTTGGCACAGAAACAGGAGTCAGAAAACTAAGGTAAATAGTCTTCATGATTCAGGTGAAATACGAACTTTGCCTGGATCACTGAAATGTCTTTTTCTTTCTGTGTGTGAGTATGCCTGCCTATGCAGAGTTGTACATTAATATAAGAACTCTGACATCAGAACCTTTTCCCAGATAATTCACTGTGGGAGACTAATAGAGAAATCTTGGCTCTGGCTTTTCTCCTTTCGACAGAGTTCTATTTCCTGTGAGGAGGCTGCCATTTAGAAAGCAGGATACTCCACTGCTTCAAAAATTCCTGTGCCTATTCTAATTAAAGCTCTACTACCATGGCTTTAAAGAACATAGGTTGTACCTTACAGTATGGAACAGGAGGGAGAAACCATCCTATCTTTTTACAACTGGGAGGCCCATAATTAAGGAAGTCCCAACTTTTATATTCAAAACAGAATGACACAGCTTCTCATTTTGCCTCCTCTAAGCCATGGAGGTTTAATGAAATGTAAAACAAAAAAGAACCTATAAGAAATAGTGCAGAGGGGCGCCTGGGTGGCTCAGTTGGTTAAGCCACTGCCTTCGGCTCAGGTCATGATCCTGGAGACCTGGGATTGAGCCCCGCATCAGGCTCCCCACTCGGTGGGAAGCCTGCTTCTCCCTGTCTCACTCCCCCTGCTTGTGTTCTCTCTCTGGCTGTGTTTCTCTCTGTGAAATAAATAAATCTTTAAAACAAAAAAAACAAACAAAAAAAGAATGCAGAAGATCATAAGGGAAGGGAGAGAAAACTGAATGGTAGGAAACAGACAGGGAGACAAACCCTGAGAGGCTCTTGACTCTAGAAAGGGAGGTCAGTGGGGGATGGGATAACTGGGGGATGGGCATTAAGGAGGGCGGGCACATGATATGATGAGCACTGGGTGTTATATGCAAGCAATGAATCACTGAACACTACATTTGAAACTAATTATGTTGGCTAACTAAATTTAAATTAAAAAAGAACTTACATAGTATGTTATTTCATCAAAAAATAGGTATAATGAACTTGATGGATCAGAGTAATACCCAGCACAATGTTACCACTTAAAAAAATGGATGAATGAATCTCAAACATGAGTGTTATGCAGAGGATGGCTGGCACCTCTGTTAATTCTTCAGAGGGAAAAGCAAGAAAAAATAATGAACTTATGCCATAAAGACCTTCTCTAAGAAAATAGAAGGAATTTACCTAGAAATGTCTGTTATTAAAAAGGATTTCCTCAAAATGTTGAGTAGTCTGCATGAACTTTGAAAAGTAAGGTGAAATACTGCTTGCCAACATGGAAATGAACAAGTCTGATGGTATTATAAACTTTATGATAGAGGTACATACTATTTTTCATATTTAAGTCCAGATTGAATATAACTTTCCGTATTGCACATGACTGTATTATTTCATTTGACTCTCAAATCATGATTATCCCCACTTAATGATTCTCAGAAAAGTTATCCTGCTTTATGCCTTTGGCCAAGTCTCTTATTCAAACACTTGGTATTGAGAACTAGAGATCTCTTTGTACAGTTTGTTCCGATTTTAGGAAAACAAAACTGTTCAGTGTTTCACCTAAAACTGAGGTGTAACTTAGCCTCCAGTTACAATCCAGGTCAAAAAACTCATGACTTTCTTAAACATTTCTTTGGAAGGGAAAAAGATCATTTTTAATACAATGTATATAAAAGATCAACCCAAAAAGAAATAAAATCTTTTATTATACGTTTTATTTTGTGGTAAGAATATATACAAGTCTTCACAAAAAATTCTACAAATAGGTCAAAACAGAATTCTCACTATCTCTAGTTCATTCCAGTCAGTATGCTTAGTAATCAGTACCAGGAATTTAACACTGGAAAAAATACATCCAAATTCAAAAGAAGTTATGTTTGATGATATGACTTTAAGGAAAACCATATCAATCAATTTGTGATACTTTCATTATAAATTAGGGAAGCAGTAATTCCACTTTTAAGTACCAAAATGATACTCTGTGGATATAAAAACAATGTTTTACTCCTTTGTACTGATTAAGTCTTAGACTGGAAGTCATTTTAAAATTTAAAAAGTAGGAAAACTGCCCATTTTTTTAAAGTATATTAACAAAGAATATAGAATTAGATAGCTTTTAAATTCCTCCAGCCAATTTTGCTAAATGGCTACTTAATTTTTCTAACTAAAATTAATATCTTTAAAGTAATCTAATAAAAATAATTTCAACAATCCCAATTTTAGGTGATGGTCCTTTGAACAGTGAGACAAACTATATTTCAGTTATATATCATCAGTCCACTGAGCCCGAGATGATTTATATTTGTATGACTTTAAAATTACCTGCAACAGTTAGTCTGACAGATAAAATCACCAAATCACTAATTTTTATTATGTAACTCTAATCTATGCCTAAAGATTTTCAAAATAAATTAGAGCCTTTAAAATAAATATGCAATGTCTATATATGAAATTTCAGTTTTCTAAGTGAAGATTCATTAAATTTAAAAATGGAACTTTCTCTGTAAAAAGTACTCATTAATAACAATAATTCCTCAATAACAACTTTTTAAATCTAACTGACCTTAACAAGCATATATTACTTTCTGTATTTCTGAAATACTACTCAGAATCCTCTCATGTTAAGTTTCAACTTGACTACTCCTTGATATCATCTACTGAACTTATGGCTACAAGTCTGAGTTATATTCATTATTTTAATTTAAGGTACTTTTAAATTAATAAATATCTCTCTAACCATACTAGTAAGAATGCAGCATGGCCTACTGTGGAAAATTCAGTACTGAGAGACATGATATTGGAACTGAATTCTTGGCTTTGCCATGGACACATTATATGTCCCTAAATAGGTCACAATTTTCATATTCCATTTACTGCCCTGTGCACAGTTCTTCTAAAGTAAACTACTTATACTTAGCACAGCACCCTGCATACAACAGACAAATAGTAGCTGACTGATATTAAACTATGTTTCAAAGCTGGAGTAAGAAAACCTGGCATTTTGCTTCACAAGACCTAGGTTTCTTCATCAGTAATATGAGGAGATAGAACCATAGAAGATTTACATTTTAGGGTGGCTTACCCATAACGCAGATTGAGAGGGAAACTAGTGAGCAGGAAATTCATTGTGGGTGCTCCCAAGATTATCACTTGTGAGGGCAGGGCAGAAAGAGATGTGGGGCTCTGCAGTCACAAACAAGGACTTGGCTGACCCTGGAGGGTCACTTTGGACCAGAGATAGCATGGCAGATTTATTCTGAATTGGAATAGAACATTTGTAATCCCTCATTAGTCAGTTATTGGATGCAGGTTGCCCTGTTCAGCTGGGGTAAAGGCAATCTCCAGAGAGGGACTACTGAGCATTTAGTTGCCAACATGTGGCAGCTAGGGGAATGAGTATCAGTCCTGACAAGGGGTCCACTACTACTACCAGATCTAGATTTTTTGATGATGCTTTACCTTTCAGAAACAATCAAACCCAAATCATTATAAAATCTGTGACAAAATAATACATAATATAAGATTTCATTTACATCAAGTTCAAGAACAGGTAGAACTAATCTATATTGATAGAAGCCAGAATAGCTAGTGGGAGGGAACATGAGAACACATTCAGGGGTGCTGATCATGGTATCTATCTTGACCTCAAGTCCACACACATAAAATATACATACATGTATCTATGTGTGGTTTTCCCAAAGATTTACAAGAAAAGAGATTACATAAAATGCTGTTAATATTTTGTAAAGATAAACACCTGACATAATATGTAAACTGAATATAATTTTTAAAAAGCTTAGTCTTATATTATTCTGGTAGTTTGACAATTCTTTTACTCCTCCTGTAATTTTAATAAATTTTTTAAGTATTTATACTCAAGGCATTCAAATGCCTCAAAAATGAAACAAAAGATGACAAAATGATAAATCTGGATATTAACTGGGCTTAAGTAATCAAATAAAGAATCAACATAGAATACCACAGGACAGAGACTTGCAAAACTGCCATTTAAAATCAGAACTACAGTAAAGATCTGGATAAATCATATGGCTTATTACCTTGTATTTTTAAGAAACTAAGTATAGTGCTGCCACCTAGTAGACAAAGCTGATAATAACTAATTTCAGTTCTGAAAGGTTATATACATCTTATAGAAAATACAGAAATGCCTCTTTGTTTATTCATCTGTGGGTTTTTCCCCCTTAGATTCCCCCTCTGAATGAAAGGAGATACTGGTTTCCAATTATATGGACTGAATAAAGCATGGCACCTACGAGGCACGACACAAGGAACGTAATCAATGATACTATAATAGCGATATATCAAGACATGTTAGCTACAGCTGTAGTGAAGACAACATAATGTATAAACTTGTCAAATCACTATATTGTGTAGTGAAACTAATGTGTCAACAACACGAAAATAAAAAAATTCATTTTTGAAAACCGAGAAATGCTAGATTATATATCATTCAACACTACTCTGCCAAAATATACCTTAAAGACTACCAAGTTCAGGAGTGCCTGGGTGGCTTAGTCAGTTAAGTGTCTGCCGTTGGCTCGGGTCCTGACCCCAGGGTCCTGGGATCGAGTCCAAAATCAGCTCCCTGCTCAGCGGGAAGCCTGCGTCTCCCTCTCCTTCTGCCTGCTGCTCTACCTACTTGTGCTCTCTCTCTCTCTCTGTCAAATAAATAAAATCATTAAAAAAAAAAAAAAAAAAGACTAACAAGTTTGGACAACAGCAAAAAAAAATCAAATAAAAAAATACATGATTTCTAGGGCACCTGCATGATTCCACTGGTTAAGCCTTCAGGCCTTTGGCTTGGGTCATGATTTCAGGGTCCTGAGATTGAGCCCCCTGTCAGGCTCTCTGCTCAGCTGGAAGCCTGCTTTTTTTTTTTTTTTTAAGATTTTTATTTATTTATTTTACAGAGAGAAACACAGTGAGAGAGGGAACACAAGCAAGGGGAGTGAGAGAGGGAGAAGCAGGCTTCTCGCCGAGCAGGGAGCCTGATGTGGGCTCGATCCCGGGTCTCTAGGATCATGACCTGAGCCAAAGGCAGTTGCCTAACCAACTGAGCCACCCAGGCACCCCTGGAAGCCTGCTTCTGCCTACCAATCTGCCTGCTTGTACTTTCTCCCTCTCTTTCTCTTTCAAATAAATAAAATCTTAAAAAAAATAAATAAATTTCATGATTTCTAAAATAGCTACTTAGAGTTCAAACAATAGTATGTGCTAGTACTGGGAGTTTCAAAGGTTCCCTGGTACAAATCTGAACCCATTTGAAAAACACTTTCTACAAGATCCCAAGGCTGCAGGTTCCCAGATATGGTCCCTAGGGAGAAAGATGGACAATGCTCAATTAACTGCACCCTCTACTTCTCTTCCCTAAAATCTATTTGGAGACTCAGTGAACTCTAAATAAAGCAAGTGCTGAGACAGAAAGGAAGCACAGAAGGCAAGAGGTATGCAAGATTTTGAATAGAGGTTTTAAGCAGAATGCACTTAAGGACAAGGCTTTTTCCTCCTTTAGCAATGTCTGAACATCTGGATTCTTCTTTTTATTTGTTTATCTGAGAGAGAGAGAAGTGTGTGTGTACGAGTGCATATGTACACACATGCACGTTGTGGTGATGTGGGGGGATCAGGAGTGAGGAGAGAATATCTGAAACAGATTCCCAGGTTAGCACTGAGCCCGACAAACACCAGACTCCATCTCACTACAGTGAGACTAACTATAATCTGAGCCAAAACTAAGAGTCAGGCGCTTAACCAACTAAGCAACCCATGGGCCCCTGAACATCTGGATTCTAACATACAAGGGCCCCTAGTCTACCTCTGTACTAGAACATCAAACTCTCCCACTTTAAATTCCACCTTCCCCCCGCCACCCACAATTTTTCTATTACTTAGGCATCACCTTACAGAGCTACAAAAGAGAAAAGTGAATACCAAGCAGGGGCTCTTTTCACAAAAAAATGAAGACCACTGATACTATGCCAGCACTCTAAGAGCAGAGGGAAAGAGGGAAGACCACAATAAGCATGGGGATTATATGACAGCTGGGAGAATGGATGAAAAGAAAGTAACAGTACTTAGTGTACATGCAAATTTTCTGAAAGAGTAGGTAAAGTTCTATCATTTCACTGTACCTGAGCATTCTCACCCAAATAGTGTCGGCCGGCAAAGCACAAATGCAGGGATATGCAGCCAGTGGAAACACACTGTACACAGATACTATTGTACTATAAAACAGGCTAGTACACAGAATAATATAGTATAGCACAAAGAAACTAGTGCAGAGTAGTGTGATCAAACATAAATGAGACACATGGAAACAAACAGATCAAGGTTCTAGACAGGCTTTGCCACAAACCAGTTATAAAATCCAGTGCAGAGGCAGTGAAATATAATTGGTACTATGCAAACAAATTTGTCGGGCACTGAACTGAGTGAATTATAAACATTGAAGGCATCTACCCAGGGTCAGAGGAGCAAAGTTCTGGGATCCAATCTGCCTCTGACTACCTAGGACTTAGAACAAGTCAATTTAAGGGGCATCTGGGCAGCTCAGGCAGTTAAGCAGCGGCCTTCAGCTCAGGTCATGATCCCAGGGTCCTGGGATCGAGTCCCGCATCAGGCTCCCTGCTTCATGGAGAGCCTGCTTCTCCCCTCCCTCTGCCTGCTGCTCCACCTGCTTGTATTCTTTCTCTCTGTGTGTCAAATAAATAAAATCTTAAAAAAAAAAAAAAAGAACAAGTCAATTCACATCTCTAGAGTCCAATATGTCTGTATTGACCAGAATGGTATTTCCAAAGTGGGTTCCATAGCACAGTAACAAAACAACAATGATATGCCTATCCATGAAAGGGTTTCATAGTCAGGTACACGCAGGGAAATATAACTATTATAAACCACCAACCTTAGAGATTCACAATGCACTTTAGTATAGTAAAATCTCTGAGAAGAACTTATAATTAAGATATGCTTAATTTTACTTGATATGTTTTCTTCCCAAGCCAATGGGTCACTAAACGACTTTCCTTTTATAAATATTAACACTGTAAAATACACTTTGCCATTCCTCAAAAAATCAGACAAAATTACCATACAATCCAGTAATTCCACTTCTGGGTATATACATAGAAGAAGCAAAAGCAGGGACTTCAACAGACATTTGCATACCCACATTCGCAGCAGCATTATTCATGAGAGCCAAAAGGTAGAAACATCCCAGATGTCCATCAACAGATAAAAAGATAAACAAAAAATGACTTATACATACCAGAAGACCATTCAGCCTTAAGAAGGAATAAAATTCTGATACATGTTATATGTATGAACCTTGAAGACATTTTGCTAAATGAAATAAGCCTGACAAAAAAGGACAAATATTATATGACTCCATTAGTCAAATTCAGAGACAGAAAGTAGAATGTGGTGACAAAGGAATGGGTACAAGGTTTCAGTTTAGAACGATGAATAAAAATTCTGGAGATGGATAGCAGTGATGACTACATGCACTTAAAGCCACTGAATTGTATACTTAAAAGTGAAACATAACGAATAGCATGGAGGACATTAGAAGGAAGGGGAAAATGAAGGGCAGGAAATTGGAGGGGGAAACAAACCATGAGACAATATGAACTCTGAGAAAGAACTGAGGGTTTTAAAGAGGAGGGATGTGGGGGAATGGGTTAGCCGGTAATGGGTATTAAGGAGGGCATGTACTGCACAGAGCACTAGCTGTTATACACAAACAATGAATCATGGAACACTACATCAAAAACTAATGATGTACTATATGGTGACTAACATAATGAAAAAAATGGTTTAAATGATAAATTTTATGTTATGCATACTCTACCACAATTTAAAAAAATCCACACTATTTGCCAAAAACTCGGTTCACATTTTCTCTTAATGCTATCACTCTGTGTTTACGAAATTACTAAAGTAGTCAATATAAATTACTTTACCTCAGCTACACAACAAATTGATCCCAAGGCTTCTCCACGAAAACCGTAAGTTGTCAAATTTTCAAGATCTTCATGACTATTTATTTTTGAAGTATAGTATTTTATTGCCATTACAGGTGCATCAATGGCCTTGATACCCTCACCATTGTCTCGTACCTCAATTTTATCAAATCCATAGTTCTCCTATAAAAAGAGAATATTTTTAGTATATAAAGACAGTTAATTGTTGTCCATTAGAAACAGAAAAAAACACAAGAGAAAAATTGTCTTTTTTTATGGAATCTTAATATTAAGAAAATAAGAGTTCAAATTCTTAACTCTGTTAATTCCTAACTATGGTACAATGGTCAAGTCCCTTGTTTTCCCTGGACTCGGATTCAACTATAAAAAAAGGAGGTCAGTCTGATCTTTAAGGCTGCCTTTAATTGTTTCAGCATCACTAAGAAAATTCCACTAAATCATATATACTTTTGCATATATAATCTTAAAAAAAAAACCCAAAACAGAATACTATTACCATCAACAGCTGGTTCTACCCACTAAGAGTCTAGCAGTTAACATTATTCATCCTGATTTTTAATACTTTCTCCCTTTAACAACTTATTAAAAATTTTAAATATTTACTCCATTACGATTTTCTAAAGTTATTTTTGCAAATAGTCAGAGAAGAGAAAAATGCTAACACACTAATTTGGCAATCTCTGTGAGGTCTTCATTTGAAAAAGGAGGGCAAAAAAATCCCAAACTCAATTCAGAGCTTAGTATTTGTAGTCTAATACTAGTACGTATACACACAAAAAACAAAATCTAAATTCCTATAGAGAGCCTCCCATAATTGCAATGACTCTAGTATTTAAAAATAATACATAAGCAATAACCTAAAGTTATATAATTCTGTATGTGTCACTACTTTTTAGGTCAATTACATATGCAAGGTATTGAAGGGAAGGAAATCTTAAGATTTAGTTCCTCATCTCTCTCTCTCAATCAAAAATTAACATCCTGGAAACAGTTTGGCCACTTCATTTTGTAGAAAAATCATTAACTACAGAAACACAAATCTTGCAATAAAATAAGGACTCCAGGCATCTGGGCAAAATAACACAAAGATCTGTTCAAATTTTTAAATTATATCAACTGTAATTAACTAATTATGAAACTATTCCTAGTCAGGACAGTTATTGTTATATGTAATCACAAAAAGTCTTAGTCTATAAAGCAAAATAAATTTTAAAACTCTACAAAGCAGAAACTGGTAAATATCAAGACAGTAAAATATAAAGCCAGATAAAAATCTGTACTTTACTTTTACAAGAGGATTTCCATTGGCTTTCTAACATATTTTTAAAAACATGTTTTTTATTTTTTCCAGAGAGCTTTAAGAACAAGATATATGTCTGCCTAAGATTCCTAAGTGAAATCTACCATATACAATTATCTAATCCTATTTATTATCAGTTGTGTTCTAATCACACTGTACTATATGCAATGTCTAAAAAAAAGTAAGTTGCCTTTCTTTGGGTTTAATAAATTTCCATGTTTTAGAGTTTACAATACAGTCAACAGGTGTTGACTCCCACATCATCAAAAAATCCATGTATAACTTTTGACTCCTCAAAAAGTTAATAGCCTACTATTTTTTAAAAACTGAATTCCAGTGTAATTAACACAGTGTTACTAGTTTTAGGTGTATAATACAGTGAATCAACAGTTCCATATATTACTCAATGCTCAACAAGGTAAGTGTAGTCTTAACCCCATTCACCCATTTCACCATCCCCACAGCCACGTCCCCTCTAGTAATCATCTGTTTTCTGTACTTAAGAGTCTGCTTCTTGGTTTGTCTTTTTTTTTTCTTTGCTCATTTGTTTTGTCTCCAAAATTCCACAAGAGTAAAATCATATGGTATTTATCTTTCCCTGACTTATTTCACTAAACATTATACTCTCTAGCTCCACCCACCAACTGGCAAGATTTCATTCTTTTTTATGGTTGAATAATATTACATTGTGTATATAACACCACTTCTTCATCCATTCACCTTTCATCTATAAATGCACAGCTGGGCTCCTTCCATAATTTGGTTATGATAAGAAATAACAAAAAGATGTTTAAATTTTTATGATCATAAGGGTGCATGTAGCCCTTTAAATTAGTATTTTTGTATTCTTTGGGTAAATACCCAGTAGCGTAATAAGTTAATCATAGGGTAGTTTTATTTTTAACTTTTGATGAACCTCCACACTGCTTTCCATGGTGGCTGTTACCAGTTAGCATTCCCACCAACAGTGCAAGAAGGTTCCTTTTTTCCACATCCTTGCCAATACCTTTTGATTCTTGTTTTTCAGATTCTGACAGGTGTGAGGTGATATCTCATTGCAGTTTTGATTTTCATTTTTCTGATGATGAGTGATGTGAACATCTTTTCAGGTCTCTGTTGCCCATATGGCTGTCTTCTTTGGAAAAATGTCTGTTTATGTCTTCTGCCCATTGTTAACTGGATTATTCAGGTCTTGTGGTGTTGAGTTGTATCAGTTCTTTATATACTTTGGATACTAACCATTTACTGGAAATGTCATTTGCAAAGATGTTCTCCCATTTGGTAGGTTGTCTTTAATTGTTTTCTTTTCTTTTTGTGATGGAGTCCTAACAGTAGTCCCAACTATGGTGATATAATCCCAATAGTTTATTCTTGCTTTTATTTCCCTTTTCTCAGGAAGACATCTCTAGAAAAAATGTTATGGCTGAAGTCAAATTACTGTCTGTATTTATGGTTTCAGGTACTACATTTTAGGTCCTTAATCTACATTGAATTTATTTTAGTGTATTATGTAAGGAAGTGGTCTAGTTTCATTCTTTTCCATGTTGCTGTCCAGTTTTCCCAATATGCATTGTTGAAGAGACTTTTTCCCATTGCATGTTCTTGACTCCTCTGTGGAAGTCTAACCATGTAATTGTGGATTTACTGCTAGGTTTTCTACTCTGTTCCATTGATTCATATGTCTATTTTCATGCCAGCATTACACTGTTTTTAAATTTTTTTATTATTAACATATAATGTATTATTTGTTTCAGGGGTACAGGTCTGTGATTCATTAGTCTTACACAATACACAGTGCTCACCACAACACATACCCTTCTCGATACTGTTTTGATTACTACAGCTTTCTAAGCCTGGAATTGTGATGCCTACAGTTTTTTTTCTTTTTCAAGATTGCTTTGGTTATTTGGGGTCTTTAGTGGTTCCATACAAATGTTAGGATTGTTTGCTCTAGTTTTGTGAAAAATGCTATTGGTATTTTGATAGGGATTGCATTAAATGTGTAAAATGGTCTGGCTACAATTCTATTTGTTCTCCCAACCCATGAGCATGGAAGGTCTTTCCACTTCTTTGTACTATCTTCAATTTCTTTCATCAGTGTTTTAGGTTTTCCGAGTCAGGTCTTTCACATCCTTTGTTAAATTTATTCCTAGGTACTTTATTATTTTTGGTGCAGTTGTAAAAGGGATTGTTTTAATTTCTTTCTGCTGCTTCACTATTAGTGTATGGAAATGCACCAGATTTCTGTATGTTGTTTATTGTGTGACTTTACTAAATTCATTTATCACTCCTAGCAGTTTTTTGGTGAAGTCTTTAGGGTTTTCTATGTACATTATTATCATATCATCTGCAAAAAGTGAAAGTTTTATTTCTTTCCTTACCAATTTGGATGACTTTTACTCCTTTTTGTTGTCTGACTGCTATGGCTAGGACTTCCTGGAAATAGGCTGAATAAAAGTGGTGGGAGTAGACATCCTTGTCTCATTCCTTACAGTAAGGGAAAAGCTGTTTTTCACCACTAAGTATGATGGCAGCTGTAGGTTTTTCATATATGGCCTTTATTATGCTCCCTCTAAAACTACATTGTTGAGGGTTCTAATCATGAATGGATGTGGTTCTTTGTCCAATGCTTCTTCTGAATCTACTAAAATAAATAAGATTTTTATCCTCTTGATGTATCACATTGATTTGCCAGTACTTGAAAAACTCTTGCAAACCAGGAATAAATACCACTTGATCATGGTGAATTATTTTTTAATGTATTACTGGACTTAGTTTACTAAGATTTTTTGAGGATTTCTGTATCTATGTTCATCAGAGATGGTGGTCTGTAGTTCTCTTTAATTGTGGTGTCTTTATCTGGTTTTGGTATCAGGGTGATGCTAACCTTATAGAATGAGTTTGGAAGTTTTCCTTCCTCTTCTATTTTCTCAAATAGTTTGAGAAGAATAGGCCTTAACTCTTCTTCAAATGTTTGATAGAATTCCCCTGTGAAGCCAACTCATTCTTAATTTTTGCTTGTTGGGAATTTTTTTATTACTGCTTTAATTTCATTGCTGGTAACCAGTCTATTCAAATTTCTTATTTTCCTGTCTCATTTTCTTTAGTTTGTTTCTAGGAATTTATCCATTTCGTCTAGGTTGTCCAATTTGTTGGCATATAATTTTTAATAATATTCTGTTTTTCTATGGTGTTGGTTATTTCTCATCTTTCATTTATGATTTTCAGACTTTTTTGATGAGTCTGACTAGATGTTTAACAATTTTGTTGATATTTTCTAAAATCCACCTCCTACTGTTATTGATCTATTACTTTTTTAGTTTCTGTATCATTTATTTCTGCTCTAGTCTTCATTATTTCCTTCCTTTGGCTGGTTTTGGTTTTGTTTCTTATTTTTCTAGGTCCTTTACTAGAAGGTTATTTGAGATTTTTCTTATTTCTTGAGGTAGGCCTGTATTGCTATAAAATTCTGTCTTGGATTCATTTTTGCTTCATCCTAAAGATTTTGAAGCATTATATTCCCATTTTGTCTTCACATATTTTTTTTAAATTATTTCTTCTTTGAGTTCTCGGTTGACCTATTCATTGTTTGGTAGCATATTACTTAACCTTCATGTAGTCGTGCTCTTTCCAAATTGTTTCTTGTGGTTGATATCTAGTTTCAATTGCATTATGGTTGGAAAAGATGCAGAGGATATGACTAATCTTTTTGAATTTGTTGAGACTTGTTCTGTGGCCTAATATGTAATCTACTCTGGAGACTGTTCCATGTGTACTTGAAAAGAATGTGTATTCAGTTTTAGGATGGAATGTTCTACATATATCTTAAATCCATCTGGTCCAAAGCGTCATTCAAAGCCACTGTTCCCTTATAGATTACCTGTCCACTGACCTAAGTGGGGTGTTTAAGTCCCCTACTATTATTGTATAACTGTTGATTTGTTCTTTCTGCTTGTTATTAAATTGTTTTATGCCATTTGGGTACTCCCACATTGGGTGCATAACTATTTACAATTATTATGTCTTCTTGTTGGACTGTTCCCTTATGACTACATAGTGTCCTTAGCCTCTTGTTACCATCTTTGTTTAAAATATATTTTGTCTGGGGTGCCTGGGTGGCTCAGCTGGTTAAGTATCTGCCTTTGGCTCAGGTCATGATCTCACGGTCCTGGCATCCAGCCCCTACATCAGGGAGCAGGGAGTCTCCCTCTGCCTGTTGTGCCCCCTGCTTGTTGTCGCTCTAATAAGATGAAATAAAATCTTTAAAAAAAAATAAAGTCTATTTTGTCCAAAACAAGTATTGCAACCCCAGCTTTCTCTTGACATACGTTTGTATGAAAAATGTTTCTCCATTCCCCACTTTCATTCAACAGGTGTTTTTAGGTCTGAAATTAGTCTCATAGGCAGCATATAGATAGGTCTTGGTTTATTATACATTCCATCAACTTATGTCTTTTGATTGGAACATTTAGTCCATTTACATTTGAAATAATTACAATAAGTATTTATTGCCATCTTGGTACTTGTTTTGTGGTTGTTTATGCAGCTCTTCTCTGATTCTTTTCTTATTCCCTTTCAGGATATGCTGCTTTCTTTAATGATATATTGGAGCTCCTTCCTCTTTGTTTTTTTGCATACCTATTACTGGTTTTTGATTTGTGGCTACCATTTGGTCTGTACATAACAATTTCTGCATACAGCAATCTATATTAAGTGGATGGTCATTAAGTTTGAACCCATTCTTTACTTCTCTCCCCCCAAAATTAGAGATACATTATATTTTATAACCTTTTGTGAATCTCTTACCAATAACATAAAAAGTCAACTAACACATATTTTGTATGTTATATATATTATATACAATATTCTTATAATAAAGTAAATTTAAAAAAGAAATTAAGAATATCATAAGGAATCGAAAATACATTTACAGTACTGTACTGATCAAAAAAGAAAAAAAAAATCCATGTCAAAGATTCATGAAGTTTAAACCTGTGTTGTTCAAAGGCCAAATGTATATTATTTAAAACAAATACACGTTTGGTATGGTATAGAACAGCAATCAACTAGAAACCTGTTGCAAATTCTCAGCATCAACTAGAAACCTGTTGCAAATTCTTGGGCCCCACCTAAAATCTGAAATTCTAAAGCCTAGTAACTGTTTTAATAACAGTACATCAGTATTCTGATGTACCCAAATGTTATTAGAACGACTGGCATAAAGCAAAGATCTTGAATGGGTTTTAGAAACAGAAAGATCTAAACTGAAATCTCAGATTCACTACTAATTATAGGACTTTGGGCAAGTTCTCAGACCCTTCATTACTGTATATATAAAAAAAGGTACAGTAGTAGATAAATCCCAGGGTTTTTATAAGGGGCAACTGCAACTACATATACATACATAGACGTGCATTCCATATATAAGCTATCTGTGTGTGTGTGTGTGTGTGTATAAAAGGAAAGCTTCTTTTCTACAAAGGTTTTTATTGGTATTATTTCTAACACTGTAGTACTGAATATAAATATCTGATAACTTGAGGACTACAAAAGAAATGTATTCCTATACTCACTCAAACAATTTATTCATCATTTATGCACCAGGCACTGGTCAGGTATGGAGGACACAAAAATGAAAAAATATAGACTTTACCTCTACAAGCTGGTTTATAATAAGAGAGGTAGAAATGCCACCTAATTTTAACAAACCATAAGAAGTGTCGTAAGTCATATTACCTCAAACAATTTAATATATAGCATTTAAGATTTTTTAATGTGAAAACTATGACATAATAAAGGATTTAGTTTTGAAATCAGATTAGGTGGAAAAGACAAATGCAGATGAGTATAAAACAAATACAAATAACTAAGAATAATTAGTAGAAAATATGGACAAATTAGATTCATGTTTTAGGTGATGGAGTCCTAAAGAATAAGTTTTCTTTTAGAACTTACTTTAGTGTTATTGTAGTATCGATTTGAATTAAAATTTATTTTAAGAATTTACTCTTAAAAAATGCAACATCCTAAAAATAATTTATCGGTACAAAGAAAGAAGAGAAAGGTAATCACTTTCAGGATAAATCATCTGTCCAGCCCTTTCTCTCTTTAGAGTATTTGGCTTCTCAGGATACTCACCAATTTAACATCTATACTTGTGGCACCTGCATCCAAGGAGTTTTCAATGAGCTCTTTTACCACACTGACCACTGAAGTGATTATTTGAGAACTTGAAAGGAGGCGAACTGTTGCTGCAGGCAACTGTTTCATTCTAGCTTTTAGTAGAGCAGCTAAAGACAAAATGTAAGTTGTAAACATAAAAATTGGTAAGCACTCCTAACAGATATGACAACAATTAATCGCAGCTCACATTTATTGAACTTCCCATTATGCCAAGCTCTACTGCAAGCATACACAGTATTAAATCACTTATTTATTGCACTATTTTTTTAAATAGGTGGCACTATCACTCCCATTTTATAAGACTGGGACACAGAGAAGTTAGCTGGTAAATCCATATTACAATAATAATTAAAGAACAGTAAGAAAAATTGTCCTATACTGAGTGTAATATATGATATACCAGGGTAGGAATGACCAGGTAATGCTGTCCCCCTGGGATGTGGCTAATGTCAGCCAGTCATAAGCCTTAATGCCAATCTCAAAAATCATTAGTCATCTATATGTTTTAATGAATTACAATGTCTTTTTCAATTATTAAGCTTTATTGGAATTAGGATACCTAGATCCTAGCATTACTAATGTTAATCTAGTCAGATATCAGATTATTAGATAGCTCTATCTTCTATATTATACTACAAAACATCATTCGAATCATGTGGCTCCTCAAGATAAAGTTCAAATCTCTATGCTGGCATTCAAAGTCCTTTACCATGTTTCAATCCAACATTACATCCAAAAATCTCTCTGCCATTAATTATTTTAGCAGAAAAAAATCCTTTGTCAAAACCCTTTCAAACAAAGAACCAAAAAAAAAAAAAAAAATCTCATGGAAATCCTACATGTGGGACGCCTGGATGGCTCATTCAGTTAAGTGTCAGCCTTCAGCTTAGGTCATGATCCCAGGGTACTGAGATTGAGTCTCACATCAGGCTCCTTGCTCAGCAAGGTGCCTGCTTTTGCCTCTGCCTACTGTTCTCCCTACTTCTGCTCGCTGTCTTGATCTCTCTCTCTGACAAATAAATAAAATCTTAAAAAAAAAAAAAGGAAAAAGAGAAAGGAAATGCCACATGTAAAACATGCAGGGAGTAGTGTTTACTTTCGCCTTAATGCTTAATTTTAGAAAATATTTCGGGTAAATAAAAACACTAGGTTGATAACATGAAATTCCTCTATAGATTCTAGATAAAAAAAAATGGGAAGGGAACACTACATACATTTTTAATTTGCCATGACTCACATGGTCACATGATTTGATCCTATGGCATCTAAGTCTGAACAAAACAGCAATGCCAAAGACAAACAAAATAAAAAGATATCCATTTAGGATTCTTTCAGGCAAATTAAGACATAAAAGAGCAAAGTCATATAAAAAATAGGTAAGAAATGGAAGTATAGACACTATAAAATTACAGAGGAATTTAAGGGATGCATTTCTGGAAAGGGATCAACACACTGAGTTCAAAATGATATTAACTGGTGACAGTTAATAAATGTGACTATATTTTGCTTTGTACAAGGCAAACCTGATCAGCACAGTAGAAAAACATACCAGACTAGAGTCTAAAAAACAGGTTTAGAGGTTCACCTTTAATACATGTAAACTGAAGCAAATCACTTAACTCCCTCTGAAAAATCAATTCATTATCTCCATAAATGGAGATAGGGCTTCATAGGATTGTTGTGAGGATCAAATAAGCAAGCACATATAAAATATTCTTAGGGGCACATGGGTGGTTCAGTTGGTTAAGCATCGCCTTTGGCTCAGGTCATGATCCTCCCAGGGTCCTGGAATCAAGCCCCACATCAGGCTCTCTGCTCAGTGGGCAGCCTGTTCCTCCCTCTCCCTGCTGTTCCCCCTGCTTGTGTGCTTGCTCTTCCTCTTTGTCAAATAAATAAATGCAATCTTTTAAGGGAAAAAAATATTAAAAAACAATCTAAAAAATGTTCTGTAAGTGGTAAGAGTATATAAAATGTACAGTACTGTGATCCGAGATCATTATGGAAAGAAATACTGAGAATTTTTAATATTAGCAATTAACTTCTGTAGTCAGATACTGTACTACTGAGCTATATGCCCCTGTTTAGCAATTAACTTCTAATTAAGCTATATACTTGATTTAGTTTCAGGGTACAGTTTTAGGGAAAGTAGCTGTAAACAACTACCTCTCAATGTTTTTTTGTGGCTCTCAAGGGCTGGGAGGCTTTTCTAGAAAGTCAGGAAAAATGTGGACAGGTAGGGAGCTTCACTGTTCTACCATTCACACAAATGAGTGCTATCACACCCTCCGCATGCTACCCAAGGTTCAGACTGCACACAGGTCGAAGAGTATAGAGCTGCACTGTCCAACATGGTAGCCACTAGACAAATGTGACTACTGAGCACTAAATGTGGCAACTCCAAATTGAGATGTTCTAATACACTCTGGGTTTCAAACTTAATATGAAAAAATATATAAAAACTTTTATTTATTTCTTATACTGACTACAAGATGAAATATTCTGAATTTATCAGCTTACCTTAATATATTATTAAAGTTAACTTCACTTTTTTTACTTGTTTTAATGTGACTACAAGAAAATCTAAAATTATATATATGTGATATACATTATAGTTCTATTCAACAGTGCTGTATAGAGTAATGGTTAACAAAGCAGGCTTTGAAATCACATCACTTTCATTATATCCCATCTCTTATACTAATAGTTACATAATGCTAATAATTAAAATTAAAGTCTAAAACTCAATCATCTAATCTATAAAAATAGAGATAATAATATGATATGGTTTTGGTAAGTAGTAAGATAATAAATATAACTTATTACAGTGTTTGGCATACACACGTTAAAGATCCCAGGATACCTGGACCGCACTGAATTCCCCTAAATTCTTAGAAGAATAGGTTCCCCAACCCCATCTTCTAATCCCTTCTTCCCCAGGGGTTAACCCATGGCCTACAATCAGATAAAGCTTGAGTTCAAGAGGTCTTCTACCTTAGTTTGAGAATACCAAGGATCTAAGAAAACACAGATCAAACTTTGGGTACAAACCTAGCATCGTCTCATCTTTTACTTTTTCTGAGCAAGCTCCTTATTAACCTTAACTTTTGCTTTATTCTCTACAATCTCTCTTTCAAAATCTATTTTCCCCTAAGTCCCTAATTTTATCCTAATACTAACATCAAGGCAGACCCTAACATGAACTCTTATCTTCACACACAGTTTACTTCCTCCACCCCAGTGTGTCCTCTGGTTTCTTAAAATGGTTACACCTCTGCCCACACCCTTCTTCCCTAACTCCCAGGTCTATGTCTCTTTTCCTAAGAACTTTCATCTAATTTCTTTAACCAGTCTGTCCTTAGGCATCTTGACCTTCAAAGCAAAAACAAAAAATTATTCCCTCAACCCTATTACCCCAGTGATTATGTTCTTTCTTTACGAAGCCAAACTAACCTCTAAAACTATATCCCCAATAGAAAGTTCAGCCTTTCCACATTAGAACAGGCATTTCTAACAATCAGTGTCCAGGCTACCTCAAGATAATTGTTTGTAAAACAGAATTTATTTTCCTGCTCCCCTCCCCCTACTCTCTACTTCACTTCGCTATTTCCCTTAATAAACACTATTCTTTGTAAGATCAAAAACCTCAATATTTGTGTGCCAGCAATCCCATCCTACTTGTATCTACTTCCTCCTAATGGAATCCTATCTATCATGCTAGTCAGTTCCACAGCCACTTGTAACATGCTCCTTTCTGATCACCCAATCCAGAATGATCCTTTCCTCCCCCTACATTCCTAAAGAACTTGGTTTGCATTACTGACGGAATATTTATCACACCACTGTCAGGACCTGTACAACTCGTGAACACAGGCAATTATGTATTTCTAGATGCAACAAAGAATAATCAGATTACTTCACTTAATAGCAAGCACCTGAAGAATACTAACCAAGAGCCACAAAAAAAAAAACCCACACACACACACAAAAACTATTGTTTTTCTGTCTCTTCCTCCTGGTTAAGAGTTCTCTGAGGAGAGATTTTATATTAATCTCATATCCTGACATAACCTGTAGAACATAGCAAGGAGTCTACCATATGTGTACCAAATGACACCTTTTGAAAAGTGAGAGTTATCACACTTACATCACAGCACAGGATGTGTGAGAATATCAGGAGTCAGTCTTCATATTTGCATCAAACACTCCTGAAAGAGTACTGTCCAGTAAAAGTCAGTTAAGGACAAGGTACCTAAAAGAGAAGCAGAGAATGTACAGGTATAGGCAAACATGATGAAATAATTTACTTTAAAAACAATATATGTAACCCAACTGTTTTCACAGAGCCAACAGAAATACAAGATATTGTACTGCAAGTTACTTCAGCAATACAAATCATAGATTTCGTAAACCGCCAAGGTAATGAAATTCGATTTCAAAGATAAATCCAAAGAATCTGACCTTTTCTCTCCATTCTCAAATACGATCAATTTTTGGAACTCACATTTCCTCAGCATGTCATACACATTCCTGTCTTCAACGCGTGAACTCAGAATGACACCAGTAAAAATCTGGGTTAAGTGAGTTTCCTTGCATCACTTGTTTGACGCCACAAAATACAATATATGTACCCAACTCACGAGTTATGGCTGTCAGGAGTTGAAATGTCTGTCTGACAAACAACTTTAAATCTTGCACTCAGAAGGCCCCGAGAAAAGCGCCTCAGCAAAAGCTCACGTACGATTTAGTCAGGAATGGCCAAAGCGGACAGAAACCCACCGAGCCGGCTCGAAGACCGCTCTCGACGCGTGCGCGCCTCGGAGCAGGGCTCGGTCCGCTTCCCGCCCCTTCCGGGGTTGGGGGAGGTGTGGGAGAGGAGCGGACAGGAGGCAGAAAGCTGCCAAAGGCGCTCTCACGCCAAACCGGAGAAGTTGAGAGGAAGGGACTCTCAAGACTGTGAGAAGAATGAATGCCCGTTAGGCACACACTACCTTCTTGCTCGCGCGAGGTAGGCGTTTCTAGCCTATTCACTAGCAAGCCAGCCAGCGTCCCGCCGGGCTCCCAGGCCCAACCTCGCAGCTCCCGGACTCGCCCCCAAGCGCGCGACTGGGCGGCACTAGGCGCGCAGCCCTTAGTCCCGCCCTGCCTAGGGAACGTGGGATTGGCGCTGCCCGCAGCCAATCCCCTGGCGGCGCGTTCGGTTCTGCACGCTTCCGCAAGCTGTGCTGCCCTGCGCTGTTCTGAGGCCGATAGTAAGCGTTCGACCCAGAAGAGACGCCGTCGCCGCGGAGCTGGTTGTTTTGCGAGCTGGCCGCCAGGAGCGAGGCGGCGGGTGAGTGGGCATTAACGTCTGTAGGGGCTGTGCTGCTGACTGCGGCGGTAATTCGCTGTTGGCCGGCCAGGGTAGGCTTGAGAGGAAAAAGTGCACTACGGCTGCGTCCGCGGCTCCGGGTCTGCCGTTGCTGACCAAGTGGCCTCCGAAGGATGCACCCAAAACCTCGTCGCTTACCCTGGTACTGGCGGGTGGGCAGCTCCGAGAAGGAAGGGGCAGGTTGGGGAGGCGCTACGGCAGTAGCCGCAGCGGTTTTTGCTGAGCTTCCACTGGCCGAGCGCTTGAGCGTTCAAGGTAGGGGCTGCCCGCGGTTTTCTGGCTGGCGAGGAAGTCCCCTAAAGGACCGGTCGCCGTCCTCGAAACCCTGGCATAAGGAAGAACCGAGAGGCTCTTTACGGTCGAAGTCACTATTTGCCACTACTGAAGTGGCGCGGCAGGCTCCTTGGGAAGGTTTTCTGAACTGGGGTAGGGTCAGTACCACACCAGCTTTGTCTTCCAGCTCAATATAAATTTTAAGCCTCTTTGGATCTTTAGTTTTTCTTCCCATCCTGTGGGAAAAGTAGGAAAAGTATGTTGTGCCATCTTCTAAGTATAACCTATAGCTTATGAAAATAATGTATGGTGTAAAATAGGAATTTAGATTAGAAGAAATATGTACTGGCGTAAATAGAGATTTTTGCGTCTTGTCTTGTTGGTGAAATCAGCTTTCATCACTATAAGCCGTGATGCGTGTTCTTTAGATTTTTGGAGAGAGAATGTTATATTTTATTCCGGAAACACTTGTTGGATGAGTTTATGAGAAATTCCTCTTTAAATGCAACTCTGTAATAGAAAGGGTTCATGTACTTCTAAATCAGACCTGTTCCAAACTTACTCTAACCTCTCCGACCCCGCTTTCCGTCTCACTGGTTGGTTTTTACGGGGGATGATAGGTATTCTTCAAGACTGCTGTATTTCGTTCCAGGGATTCTTAGAACCAAGGAAATGTCAGCATTAAAATAATGGGAACTAATATCCGTTCTTCCTTTTGTGTTCATCTTGAATGCAATAAAAGGAAAAACGCAGAAAAGAACTAAAATTTTAGGAGAGTTGAAGAGTTAAAGGAGGAAAGACTCATTGTTTTAACCTTACTGTATCATGAGATTGAGAAAAAAACCTTATTGCTTGACCATGTAAATTTTTCACCACATTAAGTTCCCAGGTTCAGTATTTAAAAATAAGTGATTTGAACCTGTCCACTCTTTGGAAACAACACTACATTAGGTATGAGAGTCTGGCTGAATCCACTTTCCCTTTTTTTGTCTTTATTTTTTTTTTTAAGATTTTATTTATTTATTTGACACAGAGAAATCGCAAGTAGGCAGAGAGGCAGGCAGAGAGAGAGGAGGAAGCAGGCTCCCTGCTGAGCAGAAGCCTGATGTGGGCCTCAATCTCAGGACCCTGAGATCATGGCCTGAGCTGAAAGCAGAGGTTTTAACCCACTGAGCCACCCAGGTGCCCCCTTTTTTTGTCTTTAACTAAGTATAATTAACAAATTGTTATATTAGTATCAGATGTACAATACAGTGATTTAACAATTCTATACATTTGTCAGTGCTCATCAAGATAGGTGTAGTCTTTATCCCCGTTATTTATTTCACCCATCCCCTCCCACCAACCTCCCCTCTGGCCATCACCAACTGTCCTCTGTATTTAAGAGTGTTTTTTGGTCTTTTTTCTGTTTGTTTTGATGCTTAAATTCCATATATGAGTGAAATCATACATTATTTGTCTTTCTATGACTTATTTCACTTAGCATTATATCCCGTAGGTTCATCCATGTTGCAAATGACAAGATTTTATTTTTTATGGCTAAATAATGTTCTATTATACATATATTTGCACATACACACACAAACACACACACCTTTATTCATTCACCTTTATTCATGTGAATGAACACTTGGGTTGCTTCCGTATCTTGGGTAGTATAAATAACGCTGCAGTTTTGCTTTTTTTAAATATTAGTTTTTCTGTTGGTGTATTAAGCCCCTGAGCTTTTGCTTTGGTTTCATGATATAATAAAGTATAGGTTTTCTCTTTCAGGTTGAGTTTTCCTGTCCATTATTTCATGCTAGAAGACAAACTTTAGGAAAGGGATTTTAATTATTTTTTCAATAAGAACCATAAAAGTAAGTCTTGTTTGTCTTACCATGAAGTCAGATGTTAAGAACTATTTACTGCCTTCATTAGCATCTGCAAATAGCATATTTTGGTGGGTGTGTTCTATTTCAGAACAACTAGAGAAAAATGATCCCCGTAACACTTACTTTGTCATGCCAGAATAAAGAGTGTTTAGGTTTCCAGGTATATCATTGTTGATTCGTTTCATTGCTTTCCTACAGAGCAAACATGAATGTTGGAGTTGCCCATAGTGAGGTGAATCCAAATACCCGTGTAATGAACAGCCGGGGTATGTGGCTGACATATGCATTAGGAGTTGGCTTGCTTCATATTGTCCTACTCAGTATTCCCTTCTTCAGTGTTCCTGTTGCTTGGACCTTAACAAATGTTATACATAATCTGGTAAGAATTTCACTTTATACTAAGCACTTAAAAGCCTAAGATTTAGTACTTGTCAGGGACTGAGGGAAGAAGAAATAGGGAGTTGCTGTTTAATGGGTACAGTTTCAGTTTTGTAAGATGAAAAGAGTTCTAGAGATGGATGATGGTGATGATTGCATAATAGTGTGAATGCACTTAATACTACTGAACTGTACACTTTAAAGTGGTTAAGATGGTACATTTTATGTTATGTGCATTTAAACAATTTTTTTAAAGTTTAAAGCTTTATGCTATAAAGAAAAACATGAGTTAGACAGTTTCATTGATATAATTCATAATTATATAATATAAAATTTGCTGACAAAAGTTTACAGTGATTTTTAATGTATGTGACAATTTTGAAGACTTCTAATCTGGAATAGGATTATATTTTCTCTATTAATAGTTTATATTTAAACATTGGGCTCTTTTTCTAAGTAAGACCTTTTTTTCCCTCATGGTTGTATGAAATCTAGAAAATAGATCATTTTAGCAAAAATTACAAGCCACTATAATTCAGGCTACTATAATATATTGATTAACAAGATGCTTCACAAGTAATTATGGTTTTTGATTAACTGGAGACTAATAACCATCTTTGATTTCAACCCTTGTTAAACTTCAGTCCTTTCTAAATGGTATACATATACTCTCCTTCAGTATAGAAATTTTGAGCTTAAACATATCTTATGTGATTGAGGATTTTACGGTGCCTTAGCTTTTTCATGTTGACTGTGGTTCTTCTGTATAGGATAGCTCTGCAAAGTATCCCACAGAGGTTCATTTGATTCTACTGACCATACTATACAGCCCTGGAAATTGTCTGTTTAAAAAACAAAAAACAAAAAACTAATGGTGACCTTTCTTATCTTTAACAGTCTATGAAAGCAGAATGAAAGGGGAGAAATCCATTAGTTGAGAGTTTTAATTGAGTCCAGATTAATTATATATTTGTTTAAAGATATCCAGAAAATGAAGAAGTTGGAATATTAAGGCAGGAAAATGTAGGAGAAATAGGTTTTTTAAATTAATATTATTTAGTTCCTATCTTCTGAAGAGTATTTGATTTTATTGGAGGAGGACAAGGATAATGTGATAAAAATAAATAAATGTCCATTTATTCCATTTTATGTGATGGACTTTGGTAGGGCTATTTTTAAGTAGTGACTGATCTGAAATACTTGACAAGAGTTACATCCCTTTTACCAGAATTTCTTTTTTTTGTCTTCCATGGGATCACTTTTTCCTAGATACATTTCTAATTTTCCTTTTCTCTTTCTTGCACATTCGTCCTTCTTTTCTTTTCTCCTAAATATTGCTGCTCCCAAGGTTCAGTTCTTCATGTCTTTTTATTCTGTGTATTCTATCAATATTACTTTATCTTTATTTTCAGTTTCTACCTGTAGAGTGATGATGTTCATATTAATATTGCCAGATTACCTTGTACCTTAGGCCAAATAATTACAAACTGAATTCATTCCTGATCTGTCCCTTACCACTCACAACCTGTTCCTCTGCCTTTGTTCCTGATCTAATCTAAAGGTACCACTGTCTGTCCAATAAGTCAAGCCAGATAGCTGGATGTCAAAGGTAAAGTGATTCATTACATGAATTATCCAAACTGAGACTGTTTTGAGAGTAAAATGGAGCTCTAGTAATAACTATTCCAAGAAAATAGGTGTAAATCAGGACCATGCTATCTAGGATATATGGTCACTCTAGTCTTAGGTTAACTCCTTTTCCTCTGCATTCCATAGCCATTTAGTCAAAGCCCTGTTTTACTGCTTTACTGACTCTCAACTTGATCCCCACTGGCATTGCTATAATTTGTGCCCTTATTTTTTCCTCAGGTGGATTACTCCAGTAGATTAAGTGGTCTTCTTGATGTTCCTCTACCATCCACCATTTGAACTTGGCACAGAATTTTTTTTTAAAATGCATATATGCTCAAGTCATGCACTAAGTCCTTCTATGATTCCGTTATATTCATAGTAAAATAGCAAGTTCCTTATGTGGCATAGAAGACCAGTTGATAACAGTACAAAGGCAAGAAAAGGACTCAATCTTAGCTCATCTCCAAACATGAGTATTGCTCTAACAGTAATGAAAATTGTCTTGTTATCACCTTTTTACTTTGGCTTAGGCTCTTTTTTCCACTATTTTAATATCCTCCCTCCACCCTCCTCTCCTGGGCAGATTCCTACTTGTCCAGGAAAACTACTCAAATATCTCCTCCTCCGGGAAGCTACAGAACTCCCATGCTGCATTCTTTTTAAGTGTATTTATCATAGTTTTATAAATAGGAATTTGTCTCTATTTCCCATATCTCTAAAGACCTATGTAAACATTTGCTGAATTAATTAGTCTGTATTGTCTATATAGTTTTCCTTTCTCCAGTGGTACATACATTAAATGTACTTTAGAAGTCACACCCCTCCCCTTGCTCAGATGTTTTCAAGTTGGTTGAGATTTTGAAGCACAGTATATGCTGTAATGGCTGTGAACAAAGCATAAGCAATTGACAACATGTTGGGAAGCGAACTTCTGATTTATTAGTTCACCACACTAAAAACCTAACTACCAGCCATTGATGTAGCAATTAACATGACTCCAAATTTAAGTTTCTTTTGAAGACAGACTACATTAAACCAGTAAAATGTGAAATACATACCGAACCTTTCTAAATAGGAAAATAGACCTAGTTGTTATCTGTGGTTAGAAAAAAATACTGTCTTTAACTTTCTGAACCATACAGTAGAAGCCAACAGTGATTGTTTTTATTCATTTTTACAGTGCTGTAGTTCACTTTTAGAGGTATTAATATTTCACAAAATTCTTAGTCTAGCTTTTTAAATGAATGAGAATGTTCTGCATTTTGAGCCAGTAAATATTAACAGCTAACCATGAGCTGTGTATTTTTTTCCCTAGTTTTTCTGATTTGGGTATAAATGCTCCATCACTGAATTTTAGAATTATTAAAAGTAATGGGTTAGAAGATATATGGCCAGATAAGATTTTATTTGGTTTAACTGAAAAGGATATATAAGATACTCTGAATATTCTAAATACTGGTGATGCATGTAGTTTGAAGGAAATAATGAGAGGATTGTTTTACTCTTTGATGATTCTAATACATGCATGGGTTAGAGTAGAGATTTCTTAACTTCTTTGGGTCCTAAACTCCTCAGAATTTAAAAGCATATAATTTCTGGTTTATTGTCTCCTATAAAGCCCATGTGAAAATGGTTTCCTTGTGCTTACAGAATAAACATTCCTTAGCTTATTTAGTGTCATCTTGGCTTAATATCTAATATTTGCTGTGTACCAACCCTGTTCTGAGGTATTCAGGCTAATGGGATAACAAACACATAAACAATTCTAACAAAATATATTGTGCTATAAATAAAAGTATTTTCAGTAGAATTCAGTACAAGCACGTAGGCCACTATTAATGAGGGAGGCTTCACTAAGGAGTTGTCATTTGAGCTGAACCTTCAAGAATGAGATAGTTAACAAGGTAACATCGCAACTTTTGCCTCAGCAACAACCTTTCCCTCTTCTGTACTGGTTGTATGCTCTGACTGTACCTTTGATAGCAGTTTCTGCCCTACATTCTAATTGCTTATGCATATCTTTCTTTTTCTTACCATCTCTTAGAAGGTTGCGTTTTTTTCAAGGCTGTGGACATTTCTTACTCAATTTCATATCTGTGTACATGTCCTGTGTCCTGTACATACAAGCCACTTTTTAAATGCTCTTTGAGTTAAATCCAATTGAACAGGAATGTGTTTCTATATAGCTTAGGTATTATTGTGACTAAACAACTTTTCAATTACCAAATAGAATAAGTAGAAAACAGACTCAGCTTTGAAAAGAATGGCTCTCTTTTTTTTTTTCAGCAACCCTCAGTTTGTTTCCTGAAATTGAGTCTCTTATGGTTTGTCTCCCTCCCCTGTCCCATCCTGTTTTATTTTTTCCCTTTCTACCTCCCACAGCCCCCTGCCTTGACTCTCAAATTCCTCCTAACAGAGAGATTATATGATAATTGTCTTTCTCTGATTGACATATTTCACTCAGCTTAATACTCTCCAGTTCTATCCACATCGTTGCAAATGGCAGGATTTCATTCTTTTGATGGCTGCATAGTGTTCCATGGGGTGTGTGTGTGTGTGTGTGTGTGTGTGTACCATTCTTTATAAGAATGGCTCTCTTAACCTCGTTAATCATATAAAATTACAAATCACTAATTTTTCTTTTTTCCATATATTTATTAAAAGTTGAAGAAGCAAAAAGGATACCTCATTTTGACTTTCTAAGAGGAAAACTGTTTGATGATAATATTTAGGCAAGAATATTTTACTGGTGCCTCAGACAGTGATCCATCCTGCAATGAAGTACCACCAATGATCTAAATAGAATCATAATCTCAAGGAAACAAAATCTAGTATATATATTGTTTTTTTCCTAATCACAAAATTAGGTATTCAACATATATCCCTAGACAGAATGGATTTTAGTAATGTTTTTTACTTTCAAAAAAGCTAACTTCGGGGCCACCTGTGTGGCTTAGTTGGTTAAGCATCTGACTCTTGATTTTGGCTCTGGTCCTGATTTGGGGGTCCTGGGATTGAGCCCTGCATCCAGCTGTTTTCCCTCTCTCTCTGCTCCACCCCGTAAATCAATAAATAAATCTTTTTAAAAACTAACTTCAAGAGAAACTCTATTGGGGCACAGTGGTGATTTTAAAAGCAAATTGAATTGAACATTATGTCTACTATATAACCATCTTTGTTGTGTTATATAAGAACTACTGAGACAAAGTCTTAATATTAAATATTTTCAAAATCATTTTCCCCTGATGCAGAAATTTTATTATTATTTACAAATTTGTATGTTTTTATCATTTTGTAAGTACATCAGCTTTATTAATACGACACTAAACATTCCTAAGATACTCCTGTTTCCTGGGAGTTGGGTGGCTCAGTTGGTTAAGCTGCTGCCTTTTCTGCCACTCCCTGTGCTTATGTTCTCTGACTCTATCTCTCTGTCAAATAAATAAATAAAATCTTAAAAAAAAAAAGAAAGATAATCCTGTTTCTTAATAGGAAAGGTATTAGAAAATCTAAATGTGATGATATAAAGGTATCCTTATGTTGTTTTTTGTGTGTTTTCAATTTAATAGAAGATGAAAACAGGTTACTTTCAGTTGATATTTTACTGTTTTTCACCAAATAGTATTCATATGCCTCTGAAAATTTTATTTTCCTATGAAGAAACTGGCCACAGCCTTTCACAAATATGAAAAGTTAAAATTTGAGCTATTAAGTTGAATCACCCATACTGTCATAAGCAGTCTGGAACTATTTTCATATTTCCTGACAAGTACTAATTTTATATTTGGTATTGATTATATCCCCTTGCTTGTTTTCCAGGGGATGTATGTATTTTTGCATGCAGTAAAAGGAACACCTTTTGAAACTCCTGACCAGGGGAAAGCAAGGCTCCTAACTCATTGGGAACAACTGGACTATGGAGTACAGTTTACATCTTCACGGAAATTTTTCACAATTTCTCCAATAATTCTGTAAGTGGTGGAAATTTCTTAGGCATCAAGAAGTTTGGTTAAGAGGGAGCTATCCTTCCATTAGGTTGAATTCCAATTAGAAACAGAATATTTGTTGAAACATCTACTAGTAAATAGCTACCACAGAGCATAAATATAGGCAAATCTTTAACAGCTGGTAATAAACCATTTTTATCTCAGTCAGTAATATATAGAGATAACATAGTGTGCCCATCAGTATGTTTAGACATTCTAGGATATACAGGTCAAATATATTCTAGTTCATAGGCTTAAGTTGCTTACAAGGAAGCTAAATGCATAATCTTATTCTGTATTCTACTATCAGATTAATCTCCCTAAACAAGGATTTGGATGACTTCAGATGAATTTCATTGTCCCCCTCCCCCTGTCCCCAGTTTAGATGTTCAGACTCCTTGGGGGAGAATGCCGTATAGTTTATAGACAAGAGAAGTTTGACTTTCGTCGTAGAACAGACCTGGAGTTGAATCCTTCTTTATCACTCACCCTGCTTGGTTTGTTATAAATGAAATTCTAGCTACTAGTACATAGCTCAGTATGATGCCATAAGAAATAAATGAAACAATATTTACCTATAAAGCATTTAACCTTAAATTACCTTCTATTCTCTGATATTCAGGACCCTTCACAAAGTGGTTTCTACCTCATTTTTCCTTTATGTGAATATTTTACCCTCATCTAACTCCCACATTGTCAAGCTTTTATAAGCAGCATTTCTTAAATACTTCATGTGTAGTCATATTTCTCTGCCTTTGTCCAAATCATTTCTCCTACCCTAAAAACCCTCTCCTTTCTTAATTTATCATTCTTTCAAGATTTTAAACCCTACCTCCTCAATAAGGTCTTTTCCTTAGCGCCCATCCTTAAATAATAATGGTTTTGAACTCCTTTAGTAGTTATTACATACCCTTATTTACACCACTCTGTATTATCTGATATTATAAGTGATTTTTTTGTGCAAGGAATTTATAAGTGCATCGATTGCTTTGAATTCCAGTACAGTTGCATGTGTATAATGGATGTTTTACATATATCTTAATCAAACACTGTATATCACATAGCTTATATACAGTAATGTATCCATGATAAAATCAGCGCAGTTTGGAGTAACTGGGAAGATTTCTTGGAGGCTTTAGGATTCTTTAAACTGGGACTTAAGGGAAGATAGATTTTAGATAGATGAGCAGAAAAAGGAAGGCACTTTCAAATGAAAAGAATAAATTGATCACAAAGTGATAGATTTCTTTTTTTTCTTCTATTGATAGCACTTTGAGGAAATTAAAAAAAAATTTTTCCAGCCCCATATAAAATTAACATCAAAAGATAAATGATTTGTATAATATAACATAGAGAAGTGCAGTAACAAAAATAATGGCTATACAAACAGCCCTAAATTTGAATTTTAGCTCTACTGCCTACTGTGTGACTTTTGGCCATTTCTTTGAAAGTCTCAGTTTCCTCATCTATAAAATGCTGAGGATTGCATTATAATTAATGTAAAAAGCCTGAGATTTATACTGAATTTTCAATAAGAGCTATCACAAAATAGTCAACTAAGATGTACCTGTGTACAACATCCAAATTTCTAAAAATATATTTTTGACCCACAGGTATGATTTCAAATATTCTGTGATTAAATTCCTTATATAACTGAAGAAACAACATTAAAGCCATCTATATAACATTGATACTTTTCAGAGTGCTTTCACATTTTCTTATTTGATCATCATTTGTCAGGTAGGTGGGGCATGCAATGTTATCCCAAGTTTTTAGATACAGAAACAGGCTCAAATGCATTACCTATTACAGTTTTAACAGCTAGTCCAGAGCCCAGATAAAATCCTAAACTTCAGTATGGGTCTCTTTCTAGTATACCCTTTGGCAACTGGAAATTGGCAAATAGAAATTTGGCAACTTGCAGTTATATAATTCTCACCTTGGTTTTGTATCCTCTTGGAGGGTTATCTAGGTTTTTCTAAGAACCAAGTAATTTTCATATAATTTACACACAAAATTAGTTTTAATTAAAAGACATAAAGGGGGACATATGCTACAGTATGATGAGAAGCCATTCCAAGATTTACTATTTCCAAGATATCAGGTTGTGCACTAAGTCCATAATGATTATAGGAAATCGAATGAGCTTACTAACTGCAAGCGGTATCCTATTTAGTTCTGTAGAGGAAATATAAAAACTGTCTTGAGGTATATGAGATTTGGAAGAAAGGGTTTAGACTCAAGGTTGAAGAATATGGTTTATTCTCCATTAGTATTTTCTGATTATAGTTTGTGAAAAGAGTGGAAAATTACAGAATTCCTCAATTGAAATGATTCTGAAAATGATAAATACAGCTTTCTGTGATGTTTTTAGTCATACCTGAAATACTGTTCTTTTCTAACCATATTACACAAGTTGTTTTTCTCCCCTTATTAGAAAGTAATGACAGTACTTAGAGGAAAGGCTATTAGGATACTTTTCTGTATTTCTAACAATACTAATTAGACAAACAGCCATATGCTTCTTAGTTATGATCAAGTAAAGTATGATGTTTTACATCCTGTCTGTATTAGGATACTCTCAGTGGCTAGAGGATGTGTCTGCACTCTGTATCCTTGGGTAAAACTAGATTATTCTCACTTGATGATTTATGGTCCTAAAGGTAGCTTAGGTTTGTTAAAAACAAATTATCAGATGTTGAATGTCTTTGAATATGTACGTGTATGTTCATTTTCAACAAACTAGTTGGAATTTTACAACAGTGTCTTTCAGTTTTCTAGCTAAACTGGTTGTCAACCTGTTCAGCTACAATATGGAAGTGAGAACATCAGAAGGGCATTCAAATATTTGTTTTTCTTTCAAAGAACTGAATTGTGTTAGTGTACTAAAATCCCATTTTCACAACTCTATAGCAGTAGTTTTTAACCTTTTGGTGGGTCAGAAAACCTTTGAGAATATAATAGATGCTTTGGATCTGGATCTTCTCTTCAGAAACATACACATAAATACAAAACTATACCTGAAATTTCAGAGAGTGTACGAACCCTAGTTTGACTTATACTTTAAAATATAAAGGATGCTAAGAAGCAAACACATTCTTTTTTTTTTTCTTTTTATTTTTTTAAAGATTTATTTATATTTATTTTTGCGAGAGAGAGAGAGAGAAAGAATATGAGCAGGAGGGGCAGAGGGAGAGAGAATCCCAAGCAGACTCCAGGCTAAGTGTGGAGCCTGATGCAGGGCTCTATGTCACAACACTGAGATCATGACCTGAGACAAAACGGAGTCAGATGCTCACCAGCTGTGCCACTCAGGCACCCCACAAACACATTCTTTTACATACACTTAACATAATTGCAGAAATGTAAAATGTGCATATATGCCTCCATTAAATCAGTTTATCAGTTTTTAAATCCCAAATTAATTTAGGCCCCAAACTGTAAAACTCCTATTTTAGTGCTCAAAAGTGATACTGCTTTTAAGTATTTATTGTTTTAGTGGCTTTTTTTACCTTTAAATTTTTTACAAATATTACATGTTACATATGTTTTTGATTTTTATTTCTACAGATATTTTCTGGCAAGTTTCTATACGAAGTATGATCCAGCTCACTTCATCCTAAACACTGCTTCTCTGCTGACTGTGCTAATTCCTAAAATGCCACAGCTACATGGTGTTCGGATCTTTGGAATTAATAAGTATTGAAATGTTTTGGAAAAGAACAAAAATGTTTACAGCTACTGAGTTTTCTGTAAGGAAGGAGTGGTTAGGAAACTGCAGTGTTTCCGTGATAATGTGAAATGAGAAGTATTTACATTGGAGGGCCAGTTGCTGGTTCTTCGTATGCTGTTTTAAAGGGCAGATATTTACTAGAAGATGCCTCTTAATGCATGTGGTATCTTTCTGAAGAGAGGCTTTATAGGCAGGCTGGGCAGGCCCAGCTTATAAATTAAATGGCTGTAAAGTGAGGATATAGATAAATCCAAGGAAATAAGAGATTTATAAGATACTAAGACCAGCTTAGCTTACGAGTGGGTATTATGTTAGGAGTAGAAAATTTCCAGTCATTCTGTCAGTTAAAGCAGATATACAGGTAAACCAGAATCATCTCTTTACAAGTTTATTATAGATCATTTTTTATTACCATATGTATTCCTCTTGTGTTATATAAGAGGATATTTCCCTGTTGTTTTATACAAGCCAATCCCTACTTTATGATTACTTTTTTGGTTTTGCTGGCTCAACATTGTACTGAAGGATGAGGTCATTTTTACATTTATTAAGTCACTATGAAGGTCCACCTTCATGACTGGTGATAGAAGACAGCCAGGCACCTTACAAATAGCCTCTGAATCAGCCTTCTAATTTTGGAGCAGAGTGGGTTTTGCTGCCTTTCCAAACACAAGGCTGCTAATCCAATGAAGAAAATAATTTATTTCACACAGTTAAAATATATAGTAACTTAAAGCTCTCTGCTTGTTTGGTTGATGAATCTAATTGTTAAAGTCTGCTATTGTTTAGAAAGGAAACATAAAATGGACAATTATTTAGCCGACCTATGATCTGGCAGAAACTGCTTCTCTAGCAGTAGTACCAAAGTAAATAATGGAGTCTTCTTTAGTGGGATTGCAGTAAAAGAAAACATTTTCTTTTCTTAACACTCCCTGCTCTCCCCATATTTTGCCCAGTAATGTTTTGCTTTTCAATACATGAATCTTAGTGTAGATTAACCCAAAGTGGTAACTATTTCCAAAGCAGCAACCATATTGAATTTTTGTGACTTAGAGAAGCTTCCTATAGTTGACATTATTTGCAAGAAATAACTATATACTCCTTTGAGAAGGACATATGTCAAAAAGTTCTGATATGGGATGACACTGAAAAATCCAGTAATATTTGTAAACAAAACTGAGTGAAAAGAGTTACAGACCAACTCAAAAATCAATTTGTTTCAATAAACTGACTTTTGGGGGGGCGCCTGGGTGGCTCAGTTGGTTAAGCAACTGCCTTCAGCTCAGGTCATGATCCTGGAGACCCGGGATCGAGTCCCTCTCGGGCTTCCTGCTCGGCGGGAAGCCTGCCTCCCTCTGTCACTCCCCCTGCTTGTGTTCCCTCTCTGGCTGTGTTTCTCTCTGTCAAATAAATAAAATCTTAAAAAAAAAAAAAACAACAACTGACTTTTGGGGACTAATGATCATTGTTCTGTATTTCAGAAATATTGAGTTTAGAAATCAGTTGTATGATAATGCTTTTGTATGTTTGTCTTTTCCCATGTATTTTTAAACCAATAATCTATACTTGAATAAAACTTTTCTTTTATGTAAGATTATTGCAGATAATCTCCAAATTCAATCAGCAATGTCACATTTTTCAAGGTTTTTTTAGGCAACTAAATTTGTAAAATTAACGTAGTTAAAAATGTTCTTTGCTTTTCTTCATTTTAAAGGCTTACATTTTTGCACAGACTTCAGAGGTAGAAATCTGCTTCTGTTAATACTGGCCTTCTGCTTTTTTCCCCACTTGTCACCCACCCTTCAATGCTTTAAAATACTTGTTCAGTGGATATTTGAGGGCCCAGTCTGGTGTAGGTATTTAGTACTGTGGCTAGAGTTTGCAGGCAAGACAGACAAAATTTTTTCTCTTACAAGCTTACACTCAAATTGGAGAACAGGTAATAAATGAGTCAAAACATATTGCATCATATAGTGATAGATGCCATGGAAATAAAATTAAGCAGGTGAAAGTCAGGAGAGCTACTACCTCAGTAAGCCTTTCCTAATGTTCCTAAGGTGGTTTTTGAATGAGAAAGGAGTGATAAGAAGACAATGGTATTAAATGAGGTCAAAGAAATAGGAAGGGTCAGATTGGCCCTTTGTTGGCTCTGTTGGCCAAGGTAGTAAGCAAATTTTCTTCTAAGCTTGACAAAGCCACTGGATGGTTTTACATAGTCTAAAGGGATCTGATTTTTTTTTTTTTTAATAAAGGTTACTGGCTAATGTTGAGAATAAAGATAAGGAATAGGAAACAGGAAGGATAGTTGGGAAACTACTACAGACAAGAGGTAGCTCAGACTAAAATAACGGCTGATGAAGTAGTGAGAAGTCAAACTTGGGATACGCATTTTTGGTCTTAACACTTGGGTGAATAGTTGTGTTAAATATTGAAACTGGGGCACCTGGGTGGCTCAGTTGGTTGGGTGACTGCCTTCGGCTCAGGTCATGATTCCGGAGACCCGAGATCAAGTCCCACATCGAGCTCCCTACTCGGCAGGAAGCCTGCTTCTCCCTCTCTCGCTCCACCTGCTTGTGTTCCTTCTCTGGCTGTGTTTTTGTCTGTCAAATAAATAAATAAAAATCTTTAAATAAATAAATAAATATGGAAACCTCCCAATTTCACCAGTTTGTATCATTTAATGTGGGGGAAAAAAAACACTTTTTTTTTTGACAAAATCTATGACTATTTGGAACAAAACTAATTGTTGTGCTGTAATTGCTCCTAATTTCAAATCAGGAAACAATGGCAGTTTCTAAATATGCATGAGTTCAGAACTGCCACTAATTTCAGCATTCGTTGGTGAATTTTCCCTGCAACAATTATTACTGTGGAGTTCATGGTGGTTTTCTACTTCCCTATTTATTCTCCATTTATTTATTCAATCATTATATTATTTTGGACTTACATATATACTTTGGTTTACAATTCATTATTATCATCACTAATTTGTTGTTCAAGTTGTTCTCCAGATTTGGCCATTGGAAGTCAAAGTTCCCCGTGATAATTTTCAAGTTGGCTTCTGTGTCTTTTTGTGCTAGTCCCTGCTTTTTTTTCATAAGCATAGAACTATATTTTTTAGGTTTATGGCATTATAAACTATCAAGATCCTAAGAGGCATAACAATATCTTCCTAACTAAATATCTGTATGAATTAGCCTTATGGAGTTATATGATGCTAAGAGTTGGAAAAGACCTTGGAGGCTCTATTATTTCAGCCCCTTACTTTAACTTGAATTTTCATTAACTGTCATGCCTCCATTCAGTTCTGTGTTAGTGCTAATAAAGGAGGACTTAAACTTATAAGGCTGCATTTTTGTAATGGAATTTTTTTTTAAAGATTTTATTTGACAGAAACACAGCCAGAGAGGGAACACAAGCAGGCTTCCTGCCGAGCAGGGAGCCCTATGTGGGACTCCATCCCGGGTCTCCAGGATCATGACCTGAGCCAAAGGCAGTCGCTTAACCAACTGAGCACCCACGCGCCCTGTAATGGAATTCATAATTTATTTTACATTAAGCCAAAATCGTATCCTTATTCTACATAACTCTTCAACTATTTAACTTTTAAACTGTTATCAGTAGCACTGAATAAACATTACCAGGGTCTTCACCATTTTCCATGTGGTACAGTTTCAAATTTCTCTTACTACCCTGGTAGTTCTGCTCTGCGTTGCAGCTTATTATTGTATAGTATTACAGCTGACTGCAAAAGGTGAAAAGATATTCGGTATAACTAAGATATTCGGTATTCTAAATTGAGTTTATAATGCTCATGTGTTCATTCAAGGCAAATGAAAAAATTTAAACCCCATATAACAAAGTACCTGCTGAATCATTTTTAACTGGGACTGAAATTAGGGAGTAAAATAAAAACCTGAGATATTTCATTACTCTTCTTTTTGACATTAGACAAAATAAGGGATAGTTTATCTTTTTTATTCTTACCTAACTTCCTTCCCTGCTACTCCAAACTGATCCTTAAAATTGTACCTTGTTCTGGTTTAAAAAAAAAAAAAATATATATATATATATATATAGCTAATATATATATATATGCATATATATATATATATATAAGCTATTTTGACAGCCACATATCACTGAATCATGTTGCAGTCACTAAAACCTCAACTCTTCAACATGTAGTGCCTTTAAATGATGGCTTTCCCTTCATATACTTAGCAGACTTATTAACCAAGTCAAGATTTCATTTTTCTGTGGAACCCCATCTTGTTAGATATTAGCTTATTGATTTATGTTGTTTAGTCAAGTTGAAACTTACTTGTCATGCAGTATATTTCTCCTATATTATATCTCCATTATTATTATGTCTCCAGTAAATATGACTCCAAAATGCTCTCATGCTAATCCTGAAGAAGACAAATGCAGCAGCCCACTGTAGACCAATGCAGTTTTGTAATATTTCTAAGAAGACAGGAGCACCCAGGTTCAGCCATTAAGCATCTGCCTTCCACTCAGGTCATGATCTCAGGGTGCTGGGATCCAGCCCTGAATGGGCTCCCTGCTCAGCAGGAAATCTGCTTCTCCCTTTGCCACTCTCCCTGCTTGTGTTCCCTCTCTTGCTGTGTCTCTCTCTGTATCAAATAAATAAAATCTTTTTAGAAAATGCTTTTTTTAAAGACAAGAGTAATTTTCAAAACAATTACATGCATATAACATGTGGATATAGGGAATGTGAACAGGCTCAGAACTGGGAAGATAGTCCAAGCAAAATAATCTCTAAGGAAGTTTGGAGTAGCAGGGAAGGAAGTTAGGTAAGAATAAAAAAGATAAACTATCCCTTATTTTGTCTAATGTCAAAAAGAAGAGTAATGAAATATCTCAGGTTTTTATTTTACTCCCTAATTTCAGTACCAGTTAAAAATGATTCAGCAGGTACTTTGTTATATGGGGTTTAAATTTTTTCATTTGCCTTGAATGAACACATGGGCATTATAAACTCAATTTAGAATACCGAATATCTTAGTTATACAGTACAAGGAAGGCTTCAGCTGGATTGGGAAATACTTTTAAATGACTGTTGGGTTCACAGAAGTTGATTATAGTATTCTTGATACTTTTTCATAATTGAAATATTTTTTTTTAAGATTTTATTTATTTACTTGACAGAGAGAAACACAGCCAGAGAGGGAACACAAGCAAGGGGAGTGAGAGAGGGAGAAGCAGGCTTCCCACTGAGCAGGGAGCCCGATGTGGGGCTCGATCTCGGGTCTCCAGGATCATGACCTGAGCCAAAGGCAGTTGTCCAACCAACTGAGCCACCCAGGCGCCCCGATAATTGAAATATTTCATAATGAAAACATGGTTTAGTAGAAATATATTTGCATTCTATGTTCAGCATTGTAATTTATTCAATTTCTTGATTCATTCAAGCCTTTGATTATCAACTAATGATTATGGAAGTGACTCACCTGTAGCACTGAAGTTCTATATATTTCTAAGTTCAGCAGTTTATCACTATGACTGTTCACTCTAACTGTAATTACACTGATAAAAAAATTCTCAATTGTAAGAACTATAGTAAAGAAATTATTAACACTGTAGAATGAACTCTTTAAAATATAAAATGTGACAGGAATTTTATAGTGTATAAAAATTTCTGACTTTCCAATTATGTAGTTATAATTTTCTATTGACATTTTTTTAATGTCCAGATTTTGCATAAAACTGTATATTGAGGGCATTTTCAAGAAGATAAGGGGCTCCTGGGTGGCTCAGTTAAGTGTATGCCTTCAGCTCGAGTCATGATCCCAGGGTCCTGCAATCGAGCCCTCCATTGGGCTCCCTCTTCTCTCTCTCCCACTCCCCTGCTTGTGCTTGCTCACTCTGTCAAATGAAGTCTTAAAAAAAGAGAAAAAGATAAGCATGCATCATCATGGTATAATTTTTTAAATAGCAGAGAAGCCAGATGACATAACTGGCATTGCTGAGAAAATACCAGTATACCACCTACTACAGAAAACTCGATACAGTGATTCTGCTTTCAGAAATTTGTTCTTCCTATGAATTATCAAGTCATATGTTTCTATTATGGTATTTAACGGTCATAAGGATTATATGGGAGCAACAAAAAGATTCATCCTCTCTCTCCCCTGCCAAAAATCCACGTAGGCCCCACACACTTGAAAAATAAGATCATCTGGGTATGGCAATTCCTCAAAAATTAAATAATTACCATGTGACCCAGCAACTCCAATTCTGGGTATATACCAAAAAGAAATTTTGAAATCTGGGATTTGAAAAGGTATTTGTGCAACCCAGGTTTATAGAAGCATTATCCACAATAGTTAGAAGATGGAAACAACCTATGTCCATTAACAGGTGAATGGATAAACAAAATGTGGTATATACAAACAATAGAATATTCCACTTTAAAAAAAATTCTGACATGCTACCACATTGGATGAACTAGACATTAATGCTATGTGAAATAAACCAGTCACAAAAGGACAAATACTGTATGATCCCATTTATATAAGGTACCTAGAGTAGTTAGAGACCTAAGTTTCCAGGGGCTGGCAGGAAGAGGAAATGAAGAATTAGTGTTTAATGGGTACAGTTTCAGTGGGGGGAAATGAAAAATGTTTGTAGATGGATGGTAAAGATGCTTGAACGACAGTGTGAATATATTTAATGCCATTAAACTACACATAAAAGTGGTTAAAATGATCAATTTTGTTGCATATATTTCACCACAATAAAATAAAACATCTGAAAGTAAATTTGTAAAATGAGCGTAATGGCTCTGCAAATGAACACAAAGAAAAATACTTTCCAACAATGAGACCCAATTGACAGTATTACCATTAATGAAACAATTTCTATATCAAAGATATATTTATAAGCAAAAAAACTCTTTAAAGAGGAGAAAGACTAATGATCGTGTATTGTAGCACATTCCAATCCATGAAGAATGTCAGACAAGTGACTCAAGTGAAAAGAGATGCATCAGGCCTGAAACATTAGCCATTGAAAGCACCTAACTCATTTCTCTTGCTTCCATTCCATATTTATCAATCTCATAATTTGGATCTGGCTTACACTGTTATTTGCTCAATACAGAGAAAGTAAGGATCAGCAAGCTTAAGTATCCTACTTCTTTCATCATTACATTTTTCATAAATTAACACATTGTATATGGTTTTTACAAAGCAATTTCTTAGCAGATTGAGTGTGTGACTCAGCACCCCAGAGTCCAGTCACTTCCAAACCTGATAAACCAGTTTCAAGCCTAGATGATCAGATTTTGAAACCCAGTAATCACACCAGGTCCTGCTAAGCTGTGGATACCTCTGTGGCAAGCTATACCACCTTCCCCGAGCAACTCCCCACTCTCAATGTACACTTTCCATAATGCTGTATCGTAATTACCTATTATTAGACTCCATTCCTTGAAGACAGGGAGTGGATCTTTTATCCCTAATAACTGATTAAATTCGTTGCCCAAAGGAAAAGAACCCAATAATATGTAATAAATGAAAATAAAATTGAATTTAGTAAGACATAATTAGGAAATTATTGTAATGATTCTTCTATATATTACTTTCCTCTAAAACTTACAAATGGAAGTTTAGGGAGGCAATAGCACATTTAAATGAGCATATTTTGATTCTAAATTCAAGTGGTAGTTACAGTGGTTAATCCATATTTCTTTGAGAATGTTTACCTGTGGCATTCAAATCATACAATGTGATCCATATGAAAGCCCAGGTAGAACTCAGAGAGCAAAAATGCCTTTCCACCAATAATTCCTCCTCTAATACAATAAAGAACATGGAAAATGTATACCTTCGGTTGCCAAATATGTGGTACTGGTATAGTGCCTTTCTTTCTGCTACTTACATGCCATCAATTCTAAGAAGTATACAATTCTTTCCTAATGTGTCCTAGAGTTTTGCTGTTTCCCATAATGCAGCATTTTAAGACTCAACAACAGCCAAACGTGCCAGAATGAGGAATCTACCAATGATACCAGTACATACAGAAGGAATAACCCTTGACATATTCTTGTACAGGACGGCATTGAGACAGACCTGCTGAACATAGTCCAAATTGCAAGAAAATGACAGATGTGAAAGGTTTTATGGTCAAACATTTCAGCCAATCATAAGCAGTTAGACAGGGGAACTATTTTTTCCTAACCTTTTGGTCTTAATTTTCCTTTTTTTCCTTTTTTTGGGGGGGGGGCGGTCAGCCACACTTTATGGGAAAATATGAGGCATGATATCTTCTAGAAATTAAGGAACCAGATTCTAGAACCATATGGCCTAAATTATCCTAGCTTTAAGTTTACTAGCTGTATGACCTGCAAATCATCAAACTCTGTGGTCCATTTGCCTCATCTATAAAATGAGGACAGTAACAAATTACCTCACAGGATTATAGTGAGGGTTAAATAAATCAATCTGCAACGCTGCGTGGCACAACGTAAGTTAATTGCTAATTGTGGTTACTATTGTCACACATAAAATTTTGAAAGCCTAGGTTTCTAGAAAATGCTCAACATTTTGGTAATTAAAGTATATATTTGTATCTACCAGTAGACTGTAACTGTGACTTCTGACAGTGATTTACTTATCTTTTATATCAAGAACATGCCATTCAAGACACAGATACATGTGGTAGCTTTATTCAGTCTTGCATATATGAAGTACTTGCTTAGTAAGCTTAGTAAAACCTTAAAGTCTAGCAGGACTTTAGCAGAAGAAAGACTCTTGGGATAAATCTATTCATACAAATGACAAGTTCACATACCAATAAAAGAAAAAAAAAAAAGACTGAAGGCAAGAATAACTCCGTATTTTCCTGAAGGCTGTATACATAGTAAGAAAAAAACACAAAATGAACTGCGAAAATTGGATATTGTAATTCTTTCATGGTAAATGAATATACATAGCCCCTTTTTTAATCACAAAAATGAGCCAGCCCCACACTTTAACTCCAAAAGATGGGAGTGACGGTTTAGACCGTCCGATGGGAAGCGCTTCCGTTCGCTCGGAACCCTGTACAAGTAGGTCCTTCGCGTCGTCCCTACCTTCCACTCTTTGTTTCTGAAATTATTAGCTATTTCAGGCCACAGCCTTAGGTTTGCTGATAGTTCCTCTAAAAGGTAATGACGAATAACCTAAAACATCCTTTTCTGACAGTGGCGTCCAAATTCCAGCCAAAGGCAAAATTATCTTTCAACATATCTAAGTGTTTAGAAGTTAATGCTGTGGAGTCAAATCTACGTTCGGCCTCCACTAGATCATTAGCTGTGTGACTTTGCAAAAATCTCGTTACCTATACATTTATGGGAAACGCCTAAGAGAACCCACTGCATCGCGGACAAAAGCAGCAGCTACCCTTTTTCGTGCTAAGAGCTACGCCCTCCAGAGCGAGAGCAGCTGGCGCAAACGACGAGACGCTAGCCCCGTGTTGATGACATCACTTCCTGAGCGACAGGTTCGACCTCTCTCGCTCTTGCGAAAACGCAATCGACAATCTTTGGTAGGGAAAGGAATACCAGTACTAGCTACAGTGGTTCACGAGGAAGGTGGGTAAAATTGCTCACCCCCTTTCTCACTGTCTCTTTCGCCTGCCTGGAAGGGCGATTCCAGTACGAGCATTTCGCTTCCTAAAATGGAGACTAGCACAGGCCAAGTACCCGGATTCACTTAGGAGCTTTCGAGGCCGTGAGGACAAGTGCTTCACACAAGCTTTCCTGCTTGGATTTTAGTGACTGCAAATCTAATTTCTTCGGGTGTGTGTGACTGGGCTGCACTCCCTACGGCTGTCCTCTACGGGAGTAGGTTGCTTATCACTCTAGTCCCCGGATGCCCTCTGTCCAGGAGAACACTAAAAATTGCAGTATTTATTCTCATTTTTTTTCCATTAGTGTAAGCATCCAGAAAGTTCTGGAACAGGTCATTTGGGAGCATGAAACTAGGTATTTGGAAGTGTGAAGATACCAGGGTGCCTTAGTGATGGACTGCTATTATTTTGAGGAGAAAAAAATGATTTGGGGAGATCCTTATTGAGATAAACGGGATAAAATGGAGATTGAATTAGAAAAATTGTAATTAATGGATAAAGGGGGTATTAGTTTGCAGTCGTTTTAGTCCAGATGTGGTTCTTTGAAGATGAGCTTCATAAGAACAGTTGTTCCCAAGATAGATAACTAAATTGTGTGTCTTTTATGTGACTTGTTTTCAAACCAAATTATTAAATTTATTTTGAAAGATACTTCCAGGAAATGGAATGCATTTGTTTATCTCTTGTTTTGCCTTTATTAAACCAATTTTGTCTTAATTTTAGCTATCAAAAAATAAATAGCACTTTCCAGAGGGCTATTCATGCAACTATTAGCTATTTTATAAATAATAGTTTACTGAGAACATCATGATAATAATACTAAAGACTTTTATAAATGACTTCCTTGTTTTCCCCCTTCAAGAGCATTATATTCATTCATACTGTTATTTATGTTCACAGGTTGTTGTAGCCTTTAAAAATTTCTGCTAACTTTTACAGAACTTTCCTATAATTTTACAGAACTATTATATTGAAAAATAAATCAATAAAATCAGAATTTTGCCTAACTGAATGGGTTAGTGTTTAATGTCAGTTCCAAGTAATTAGTTTGTTTCTTTATTTCTTTTCCAGGAATTATTTATAGAGTAAGTATGCTAATACTGAATAAGACAGCAGGAGTTTTTTCTAAACCATCAAGAGGGAAAACTTATGAATTTTTAAGAATTTTTAATTTTCATCCTGGAAAACTGTTTCTTCATAAACTAGTACTGGGAATTGAAACCAGTTGTGATGATACAGCAGCTGCTGTGGTGGATGAAAGTGGAAATGTTTTGGGAGAAGCAATACATTCCCAAACTGAAGTTCATTTAAAGTAAGTAGACATTATCTTGGTACTTCCCACTTTTGGGAAAAGCAAAATGAAATAATTATTTTCTATTTATCGTATATATACGTTCAATTTTAGGAGTTAAGTTCTTCTTTTGTGCAAAAGCTTCTAATAACTGCAATAGAAAACCTTAAACCCTTCACCCTGGCTGTTAAGGCTCTCCACAATAAGGTCCCAACTTTATAGTGAGCCTCTTGCCAAAAAAACTAAGCTCATTCCCAACTCTAAAATGTATCCATGATTTCTCCTTAGTAATGCCTTTTCACTCCTTTGTCCACCTGTGTGTTTCATGGCCTCAACTGAAGCCCTAGGAGCATGACCCTATCTCTAGCCTCTGTTAATCATGGGGAAAAAAATATCTATTCACATTTATACCTATGACTCATGTTGGTACTTAAATAATAATACACTGTTATGTTAAAGCATTGAATGGTGCAAGGTTTATAAACTCATGTCTTTGCAGAGGACCACCAGTGAGACTATGTAGATAAGTGGGCTGGATATAAAATGAAAAATATCTGGAGGAAGTCACTACTCAGCTCCAGCCAGTTGTTGCCATGCAGAAATGTAAGCCCTGTGTTATTTGATCATCAGAATTTTCAAGATAAAATGGAAGTCTAGAATATAACTATAATATCTCCAGATTTTAAAATTAGTTGTTAATTCAAAATATATTAAAATGCAGGCGCCTGGGTGGCTCAGTGGGTTAAAGCCTCTGCCTTTGGCTCAGGTCATGATCTCAGGGTCCTGGGATCGAGGCCCATATCGGGCTCTCTGCTCTGCAGGGAGCCTGCTTCCTCCTCTGCCTGCCTCTCTCCCTACTTGTGATCTCTCTCTCTGTCAAATAAATAAATAAAATATTTTTAAAATATACATATATTAAAATGCTGTGCAGATCAAATATACCTTCAAGCCATCAATTTATAACACTTGAATAGTGGAAAAGGTTGGTATTTTGAGATCACAGACCTGTGTTTGAATTACTTAGGCAATTGGTGTTGGCTCTGATTTTAGGCAAGTTCCTTATCCTCTCTGATTGTGTGTTCACACCTGTAAAATGGGAAAGGTAACCTGCCTTATAGGGATTGTGTGGAGTATAACAGAAATACTATAGGATATTATAATTAGAAATAATATATATGAAGAGACAGAATAGACCTCTAATAGTTACAGTGTGAAATGGACTGTGGTAAGTATTAATCAGGTGTAGAGAAGTATCAAAAAAGTCCTTGCCTTCGAGGAGCTTAACCTAATCTCTGAGGCATGATATATAGACCTACAAGGAAACATACAGCATGTAGTCCAAGGCAGCATAAAGTAAGTTTCAAACAAGTGGTGCCAACAGTAACTATTACTACTGTGCCTCAGTTTCACTCAGTATTTCTAAGTATCCTGGATGTTTGCACATGTAAATGTTGACTGTAGAAAGGCCTTCCCTGACCACTTTATCTAAATTCAGTATCCCCACCATGTTTATTCTGTATCACCACACCCTGCTTATTTCTTCATCATCCTTTTGATAATATTTACATTTGTTTTCTTATGTATAGTCTTTTCCCCAGTAGACTCTAAACTCCATGGTGACAGGTTCTGTCTTAATTGTCTGTATTAATCACTGCTCTATGCCTGATAGCCATTGTAGCATCTGCAGGTGTCAGTGGCCTTGACAATAGGTAGACTTTCAATGAGTGGAGATGGAAAAGTATTGTAGCATGAGTAAACAGTATAGCAAAGGCAAAGTTTCCTGTGAGAAACTACAGGATAGACATTCAGTTTAGTTAGTGCATAGGTCACTTGAGAGGAATACACAGGAAGTAAACTGTGTGGTACCATCTACACAGCTCATCTTGACATTTATTGAATTCCTACAGTTGCCAGGCAACATTTGAAACACCATGGTACAAACATGACTAAGATATTATGACTTAAGATACATGATCCTTGCCTCTGAGTAGTTTACCATATAAAGTGGTTTAGAGTGAAGGTTGCATTCTGGTTCAACTATAAGACCTTGCATGGTTTTCTGTACCTTGGTTTCCTTATATGTGAAATAGGGATAGTAATGGTAACTAGTCCCTAATATTGTTGTGAGGATTAAATGTAAATTCTTCCAAGGTGTGTAGTGCAGTTCTTGACAAATAGCAAGAGCTCAATAAAAGCTACCTACTGTTAGTAACAGTTGTACTTCTAGTATTGTTATAAATGAGTGAGGAAGACAGGTAAGCAAGTCGTTGTAAAACAGCATGGAAAATACATTAATAGAGGAGTGCTTGGTGGAGGAGGGGGGGTCCTTTCTTCCAAGCCGGAAATCTGAGGGACAGTCTTGACTTCTTTCTCACCACTGGGTCGAATCAGTCTTCCAGTCATAGTAAATGTACCTCCCAAATATTTCTTCAAACATTTCCCTCCCTTTCCAGTTAGTTCAAACCCTTATCTCTTGCCTAACTCTTGGCTCCTACCTTGAGGCCAGATGGTTTCCCTGATTTTTTATTAGCCTTAGCCCCTCAATCACCTGCTCTCCATACTTTGTAAAAAATAATTCTTTTGAGAATAAAGCCATGGTCTTAACTCATCTCTTTTGTCTTGAGTGCTTAACTAGCATACCCCTTTGAAGATAAAATACGTAAGAGAGGTACAAAAAGGAAGGGAGGTAGGCAAGTGGGAGAAGGAAGAAATAAGTGGGAGAGGATTTAGACTTAAAGGTACCCAAATTTGAAGAAAGTAAATGCTTTTGAGTAGGAGAGTTCTGGGGTCAACATTTGGCTTTACTTTCTGGCAACACAATGTAGAATGTTTTGCTTGCAGCTTTGCCTCCTACTTCTTTACTCTTGACATTTGGAGTGGGTCCTACATAGAACCAAAATCAAAATTATCAACTCTAAGCACTAGATTCCCAACTGTATTTCAGGTTTGTAAGTTGTCTGCTATCCTGCCATGACCTCAAGTGCAATGTGTTTAAAAATAAACTCATCTTCACAAAGCTGTCTTCAGGTTTCTCTCTTTAGTATTTCTTTTCTCCTAGCCATTCCAGCTCAATATGTGATTCATCTTGGATGCCTTGGTTTCCCTTCCCCTTATATCCAGTCAGTTATAACAATTTTCAAGGCTCTCCATCCCTTTCTTTCACTTCCCATGATCATATAGTTTAAGACGTGAACAGATACTTTTATAATAATCTGTTTAAAAATTCTCCATATGGGGGGGCACCTGGGTGGCTCAGTGGTTAAGCCTCTGCCTTCAGCTCAAGTCATGATCCCGGAGTCCCGGGATCGAGCCCCGCATTAGGCTGCCTGCTCGGCGGGAAGCCTGCTTCTCCCTCTCTAACTCCAGCTGCTTGTTTTCTCTCTCTAGCTGTGTTTCTCTCTGTCAAATAAATAAATTCTTAAAAAAAAAAAAAGTCTCCATGTAGGGACACCTGGGTGGCTCAGTTGGCTAGGCATCTGCCTTTGGCTCAGATCATGATCCCAGGGTCCTGGGATGAGTCCCACACCAGGCTCCTTGCTCAGCAGGCAGCCTACTTCTCCCTTTGCCTGCCACCCCCCTTCTTGTGCTCTGTCTTTGTGACAAATAAATAAAGAAAACCTTAAAAAATACATAAATTAAATAAATAAAATTAAAAATTCTGTCTCCAGAGAGATTAATTTTTCTAAAATCCATTTTTATCCTGTCCTTTCCTTGTTCAATACATCTTCCACAGAATGTTTCTTAAGATTATTTTGGTGATTCCATTCATCAACAAATCCATAGGAATTTGTTGTGTACAATTCTGAAAAATCAGACATTACACCCTTAATCCCTGTATACTGAGTTCTTATAGTGTGCTGCATTATAAAGCATGCATATTTGAATATACTTGACTGACATATTTAGCTATAAAATAATTAATTTGAAAACATGCCTTCATCCCTAATATAAAACTTTTCTTACTCTATTTTCACAGTCTTGAAATTATAAGAAGCTGTTTTTTTTTTTATTTCTTCTAGAACAGGTGGAATTGTTCCTCCAGTCGCTCAGCAACTTCACAGAGAAAATATTCAACGAATAGTGCAAGAAGCTCTCTCTGCCAGTAAAGTCTGTCCAAGTAAACTCTCAGCAATTGCAACTACTGTAAAACCAGGACTCGCTTTAAGCTTGGGAGTAGGCTTATCATTTAGCTTACAACTAGTAGACCAGTTAAAAAAACCTTTCATTCCTATTCATCATATGGAGGCTCACGCACTTACTATTAGGTTGTTAAATAAAGTAGAATTTCCCTTCTTAGTTCTTTTGATTTCTGGAGGTCATTGTCTGTTAGCATTAGTTAGAGGAGTTTCAGATTTTCTGCTTCTGGGAAAGTCTTTGGACATAGCACCAGGTGACATGCTTGACAAGGTAATTATTTAAGAGTTAATTTCTCCATTCTTTTCTATTAAGTTGTCTATTTCAATCAAATAATAATACACTATTACCTTTTATCTAAATATTTCTGATTAACATATTAGACTGAAAAAATTTATATGAGCAGTAAGAAAAAAAGAAAGTACATAGTTTTAGAAAAGATTTCTTACCATTCTGAGTGAAATAGTAAGAGGTTTAGTACATAAAGGCTCAAATTGTTTGCTGATCCAGTTATTTTTTTTTTTTAAGATTTTATTTATTTATTTGACACACAAAGATCACAGGCAGGCAGAGAGGCAGGCAGAGAGAGGAGGAAACAGGCTCCCTGCTGAGCAGAGAGCCTGATGCGAGCCTTGATCCCAGGACCCTGAGATCATGACCTGAGCCAAAGGCAGAGGCTTAACCAACTGAGCCACCCAGGTGCCCTCCAGTCATGTTTTTAATCAAAAAATATGTCTGAAAGAAATTGCCATATAAAGAACTGTAAAAATGTGAAATAAGAGGGTATATAAGATAATATAAAGACATTAAAGATGTACACAGTTTGTGAATAAACAGCACAATTGCTGACACCACCAAGAAGCAGATTTCTTTTTCCTTTGTTTATGAATCCTGAGCCTACTGCTACCTGCATAAATCCTACTGCCAGTACATGCAATTAATAGAAGAAATAGGTTCTAATTTTTGAAGCTAATCATTAAGCAGTCATTGTGAATTTCAGACTTATTTTTCATCTCCATTAAAAGAGCAGAGT
>PITA01001080.1:154090-216389 GCA_004023965.1 Spilogale gracilis
CTGGGTGGCTCAGTTGGTTAAGCGACTGCCTTCGGCTCAGGTCATGATCCCGGAGACCCAGGATCGAGCCCCACATCGGGCTCTCTGCTCAGCAGGAAGCCTGCTTCTCCCTCTCTCACCCCCCTTGCTTGTGTTCCCTCTCTTGCTGTGTTTCTCTCTGTCAAATAAATAAATAAAATCTTTAAAAAAAAAAAAAAAAGAGCAGAGTAGATAAGGAAACAGTGATTGCCCATTATTGATCAGGCTGTGAGAAAGAGCAAGAGTCTGTCCTTACTGATTACTAGCTATAGTCCATATATGTAAAAGCAGAGCATGTCTTACTCCCCCAGGCTTGTTCTGTTTCGGTTTTTAGTTGGGTTTTTGGTTTGTTTGTTTTTTTTAAGTAAATTTCCATCGCACCTTGGTTTCAAAATGTTATTATCACTCATAAAAATTTTTGTTTTTGATAGGTAGCAAGAAGACTGTCTTTGATAAAACATCCAGAGTGCTCCACCATGAGTGGTGGGAAGGCTATAGAGCATTTGGCCAAACAAGGAAATAAACTGCATTTTGATATCAGACCTCCCATGCAACAAGCTAAAAATTGTGATTTTTCTTTTTCTGGACTCCAGCATGTTATTGATAGGATAATAACACAAAAGGAAAAAGAGGAAGGTATATCTCTACTTGGGAGAGTTGTAAAAATAAATAATCCTGGATTGTGCCTAAAAATACCTGCTCCTTTCTGCAGGGATACAGAAGGGGCAAATCCTGGCTTCCGCTGCACACATTGCTGCTGCGGTACAACACACGACAGCATGCCACATTGCAAAAAGAACTCACCGTGCCATTCTGTTTTGCAAGCAGAAACACTTGTTATCTCAAAGTAATGCAGTACTGGTAAGTTCTGTCACCTCTAACAATAGTATTAAGACTTTACAGTATGTTACTTTTTTTCTAGGAGCTTAATTGATCCTGTGCATAGCATCAAATGTCTTTATGTCATATGCTAGCCTGGAAGTATGAAATTTTGTAGAGTAAAGAGTAACAGCCATTTTTTATACATGTATGGCAGCTTTATGGGACATCTGCACAGCCTGTGTGGCAAAAACTCCAAGACTGCATCTTGTCATTAAATTGAAAAGTGGGTTTACAATAAGAAATGGGATGCAGTAATTGCTATCATTATTTTTAGAAAAATAAGCTTGTTTTCTTCAAATTTGTTCTTTTGATGCAATCCCTTTAAATCTGCATAGAAGCCTTGATAGACTTCGTATTTAACTGTATCTTAAACTTCATCCTTTTGAAAATTATAAAATGAGAAAATATTTAAATGATGGTATGGGGCGCCTGGGTGGCTCAGTTGGTTGGGCGGCTGCTTTCGGCTCAGGTCATGATCCTGGAGACCTGGGATCGAGTCCCACATTGGGATTCCTGCTCAGCGGGAAGCCTGCTTCTCCCTGGCTCAGTCCCAGTGCTTGTGTTCCCTCTCTGGCTGTGTTTCTCTCTGTCAAATAAATAAATAAAATCTTTAAAAATAAATAAATGATGGTAGATTTGCAAAGTAGAATATTATGTGACACTCAGAGGAAACAGCTTTCTAAGAATAATATAAAATCAGAAAAATTCTTATAAGTAAAAACAGCAGGGTCTAAAATATTGTTGTACTTTGAGTATAATTAGGAAAAAGTTAGAAGAAAATCTACAAAAGTGATAGTGGTCCAGGACTCCTGGTGGTGCAGTGGATTAAGTGTCTTAACTCTTGGTTTTGGCTCAGGTCATGATTTCAGGATTCTGAGATCCAGCCCTGGGTCAGGTTCTGTGTTCAGCATGGAGTCTGCTTAAGTTTCTTTCTCCCTTCCTCTCTGTCCCTCCCCATCCCCTGCCAAAATAAATAAATAAATCTAAAAAAAATTATCGTGGTCATTGTATTCCAATATCGAAATTGTTGAGGTCTTTTCCTCCAAACCTCTATTAAACAGATTGATCACTTGCCCATTTCCCACCTCTCAAACTGTGATATTTTATTATTGTATAATGCTGGTGTTTTCCCCAGGTTTAGCTAACAGTTTGTCTCATAGCCATATGTAATGTTTGTTAATTTTGGTCTTTTCAATTCCTTCAGGTTGTATCTGGAGGCGTTGCAAGTAACTTATACATCCGAAAAGCTCTGGAAATCGTAACAAATGCAACGCAGTGCACTTTGTTGTGTCCTCCTCCCAGACTGTGCACTGACAATGGCATTATGATTGCGTGGTAAGCCACAGGATGTATGTTCTTCACTCATAATTTGCCATTTCATCACACTATATCTTCTTCCTTTAAATCTTGGTCTATTTATTTTATTTACATGATTCTTATTTAGGAACGGTATTGAAAGATTGCGTGCTGGTGTGGGTGTTTTACACAACACAGAAGGCATCCGCTATGAACCCAAGTACGTGGTACCTTTTATAATTTCTTTGCAAGTTGCAGTATAAAATTCAAGCCTAAAACAGAATTTAGTAGTGGCAGAAGGAATCTCCTATACGGATGGCCTAGCCTCAGGTAGAACATATTGTCTGATCCAGTGTTACCTTCTTGTGACAGTGTTGAGGCTGAACATGATGGATTTTTCCAGAGTAGGGTCCAGTTGAAGCCTTATATTGGGCAATGTTATAAAAAAGCAAAAAGTGGAGGCTACAGTTATTTACTGAGGAAGAAGAGAGAAAGAGAGTAGGACATCAGACCTCTTCTGCCAGTAGTGACAGAGGAAGGTAGAAGAACAAACCAGCGTTTGAAACCTCAGAGAAGAATCAGTAAAAACCTGGGAATTTCTAAAGTAAAAATGGAGGGAGATTTGACTTTAGCTGTATGGTAAACTGTTTTTACCCTTTCCGCTTTGTAGAGAAATAAAAGGCATTTTTATAATTTTTGTTTCATTTTATTATTTATAGTATGAGAGCAGAACTATTTCTTTCAAAAACTTTTCAATCCTCAAATTCATTGAATTGTATACATTAAAGATGTAGAGCTTTTTCCATGTCAGTTATACCTCAAAGTTAAAAAAAAAAATCCCAAAATTTAGATTTCTTAATTAGATTTCTTAATGTATCTGGCCTTCTCTTCACCCATTATTCCTTCTGTATTTGTATTCAAGAACTGTCATCACATATGATTATACAGCAGATATGCACTGTTTGTCAGAATTCCAAGCAAATGGTTTGCAGAACTAGTGACAGATCAGGAAGCAAGTATTTGAAATAATATGATTTATCTGATTATGATTTAGATGTCCTCTTGGAGTAGATATATCTGAAGAAGTTGGAGAAGCTGCCATAAAAGTACCACGGTTAAAAATGGAGATTTGATTTTTGCTTTCAAAAAATCCCTAAAGGTAGTATTAAGTCATAATTTTCTATATTTCAAATTGTGGAAGATAATTGTGCATCGAGACTTTCTTTTGTTTTTCTTTATGTTTGATGTTTAACCTGCTCTTCTGAGAGACTATAATACTATGTTACAGTTTTATAAAGGAGTATAGATATTTTTATTATCAAAATTTAAGTGAAACATCTTGTGGGGAAAAGAATGTACTGATATTGGCAGGTAGAAAGGAAACCTTGGAAGATAGAGAATCTGCTAAATCCTGGCCCTGTATTAAAAAGGTCTAGACCTTTTTCTCTTTTTCTCATGTCAGGATTGTAAATATTTTTTTAATTATGTTTTATTTATTTTATTAAATTTATTTATTTTTAATTGAATTATCATTGACATATTATATTAATTTGAGGTGTACAACATAGTGATCCAACATTTATATGTATTATGACACCACAATAAGTATAGTTTTACCATCTGTACCTTACAAAGTTATTACAGTGTTATTGACTATATTCCCTGTGCTGTATTTTTCATCCCCTGATTTATTTTATACCTGAAAGTTTGTACTTCTTAATCCCCTTCACTTATTTCACTTCCACCCCACCAATCTTCCCCCTGGGAAACTGGTGGTTATCAGTAGAAGCTATTTTTTTTGCTCCTTTTGAAATATTAGCCTAACTTTTCTGAGAGCAATTTTAGAAAGGTAGCCAGGTTAAAGTCATGTCAAATCATTCTAAAAGAGAATTCTAAATGAAGACAAAAGGCAACGCTAGCAGAATGCATGTTATTAATTATAAAAATATATGTTATTAGCTATCTTCCCTGGAGCAGTTGGGAGGTCTATACATTTCTTAAAATCCACCTGACATTTTAAGAAATATGACAGGCAAGTAATCCTTAAAATGTGTATTGTACTTTTTAGTTGACCATGTATATTTACATCCATTATTTTAGAAATTGTATTTAATCAATGAAAATATATGAGCTGTAAAGGTTTTGGTTTTGGTTTTCGATAATTTCTTTTGGATAATTTCTTTTGAATCTTATCACTTTTTTTCTGCCCGTAACTGAATATACTGTCCTTTGAATATGAAGACAGTGCTACTGACTTTAATGTCCTTTGAGAGATTTACCTATAAAGAGGTATATTACATCATCCATACTGGACCAGGTTGTTAATTTTCTAGTCAATGACTTGCTTTCTTGAGAAAATAGGGGGTGAGGATAAAAATCTAGACTGAGAAGATTTTTTTATTATTATTATTTTTTAAGATTTTATTTATTTATTTGACAGAGATCACAAGTAGGCAGAGATGCAGACAGAGAGAGAGGAGGAAGCAGGCTCCCCACTGAGCAGAGAGCCCGATGTGGGGTTCAATCCCAGGACCCTGAGATCATAACCTGAGCCGAAGGCAGAAGCTTAACCCACTGAGCCACCCAGGTGCCCTGAGAAGATTTATTTTAATCCTACCTTAAGGGGACCTCCGAAATTCCATAAGCAATTCTTTTTTTCTTTTAAGAATTGTGATCATAGATTATTGCTTTATGATCATCCACTTGGAAATAGAAAATATAATTTATGTGAGGGAACATATAGAAACAGTCAATATTTATTTTAAAAAAACAAACTTTGTTTTCTTTCTCTTGAGGTATAGCTATGATAGAATTGGTTTGTAAATATTATTTAGAAGAGATTTAGTTTGTGAATTCACACTTTTCATTTTAATTTGTGTTCTGTATCATGTGAACCTGAATTTACAAAGAAGTAGTGTAAGTAGTTCTGTGGCTCTCACAATCAGAGTGCATTCAGACTATGGAAGGAAACTGACCAAAATTTCTTCCCCTTATCACAAATATTATAAAATGGGTATATCTTTGAGTTCTTAAAATTTTTAAGTATCAAAATCGCTACAGATGTTACAAGCACACAAGTCAAAACTGACTTCATGATATAAGTAAGAGAAACTACAGATAAAGAAAACAAGCAATTTGGGAAAGCATTCCATATCTGTAGGCCTTTAGTATTTGGCCTTAAGGAAGGAGGGAGAGAAAGAAAAGAGAAAGAGGGAAAGGATAAGGAAGGGAGAAACACTGAACTCTGCAGGGGCAAGCATATGTATCAGTTAGCTAATAGTACAGGTAAAAAGCAGACAATCTGCTGAAATCCTTTGTAACTTGAGGCCTATCTCATTTTTTTAATTTATTTATTTATTTATTTATTTATTTAAAGATTTTAGTTATTGGACAGAGAGAAACAGGGCCAAGAGGGAACACAAGTAGGGGGAGTGAGAGAGGGAGAACAGGCTTCCTGCAGAGCAGGGAGCCCGATGTAGGGCTCGATCCCGGGACTCCGAGATCATGACCCGACCTGAAGGCAGCCGCTTAACAACTGAGCCACCCAGGTGCCCCTTATTTATTTTTTTTAAGTTTTTTTTTTTTTCTTTTTATTCATTTGACAGAGAGGTAGAGAGAGCGCACAAGTAGGCAGAGAAGAAAGCAGAGGAAGAGGGAGAAGCAGGCTCTCTGCTTAGCAGGAAGCCTGATGCAGGGCTCAATCCCAGGACTCTGGGATACTGACCTGAGCCAGAGGCAGCTGCTTAACTGACTGAGCCACCCAGGTGCCCTACTCATATATAATTTTTAAAAAAGAAAAAAATGCAGGGTGATAAAAATAATCTTTACTGGAGGAGCTGTACTTTCGGAAAAATACTGTAAGTTTTAGAAGTGGCAGGATGCCCTTGGTAGGCCAAGAATCTCAGGAAGTGTCTTATATTATTGAATACAAAGGATCCCTGATACTCAATCCTGAATATATTCTTAAAATGTAGTCTTCAGCCCACCAGAAGGAAGCCAGTTCCAAAGCTCAAAGTTTATTGTCTAGAGGGTTTTGTTTTGTTTGACATCTACAATATCTGCTTGATATTTCCATTTATATGAATTCTTATCTTTAACAGTGCTGAATAAATGATTCAGTTTCTTATCACTGGAATTATTTTTCCTTTTGTAGTATGGAATAGGCCATTTCCCCCCATAATTCCCATATTAGGACATCCACCAGAATTAGAATTAAATTCAAAGATTAGAGAAGTCTCTTATCATCCAATGGCAAAAAACCTAGGCCTTAGACTCTGGTGCGTGGAAAACCCTACCTATCTGTACTGCCATCACCACCTTCATTATGGTGTTAAGGCATGTTGGAGAAAATGACTGCTAGTTGATATATATGTTCAGTGCAGCCCAGAGCAAAGTGGTCAGAGAAAATTAAGGGCTTTGAAGGATACAGTGAAGCCTAGCTTGATTTTGTATCAAATCTACCTGCTGCTGTAAAATAGAAGCAGACCTACGGTAAAACTTGGACCTACTGGAAACAATACTTGTTGGGCAAAGACATCATGTGATTCTAAGCAACAGAGTGTCATACTTTTTAGGTGTAAACCAAAAATACTTGTAAGTATGGAGAATGGTCAACACTGGTAGTCAGTTTTTAGCCATACTTTTGTACTTGGTGGGCAATGGTTTTAGATTTTTTTAAAAAGTCTTTTAAAAGTACACATTTCTACATTTTGGGTTTTAAAAACCTGTGCATTTGTCGTATTTATCATTAAATATCTCAAGGTATTATGGTGAGTCTTAACATGTGGGCTATTTTGAATCAGGCCTCTTTAGGGCATACCAATTTAAAAATGTTTCTAACACTTGATATAGATATACTATTTATGCCACTTATGTCAGTTGCTTTATTTTACCAGTGTTAAGTACAGGAAAATTCTCTTTACTTTTTTTGGAAACTATGACTCTGACCTGATGTTAAACTTCGGTAGACAGGCTAGAGAAAATCTGTTAAGTATCAATATAGAGAACTTCCATTCAAAATGGAATCCTCTGCCTTCGGCTCAGGTCATGATCTCAGGATTGAGGCCCGCATCAGGCTCTCTGCTCAGCAGGGAGCTTGCTTCCTCCTCTCTTTCTCTGCCTGCCTCTCTGCTTTGTGATCTCTCTCTCTCTCTCTCTCTCTCTCTCTCTCTGTCAACTAAAGAAATAAAATATTTTTTAAAAGTTAATACTCAGTGTTATGTATTTTACTAGAATTAGATTAAAATAAAAAGTAAAAACTTTGGGAGCACCTGACTGGCTCAGTCCATATAGCATGTGACTTGATCTTGGGGTTGTGAGTTTGAGCTCCACGTTGAATATAGAGATTACTTAAAAATAAATTCTTTTTAAAAAAGTAAAAAATTTAAAAAGATTGCTCAGGAATCCTTTAATGCTTTCATATTAATGCTTTTATTAGCCTTCTGTAGGCTCTGGATTAGCTTTCTGTACATGTTTCCCAAGTTGGCTCAAAAACACTATTCTTGGTCTTGATACTTCTGTGATATTAGATGAAATTGCAGGTGAAAAGGAAAAAGTATTATGAGAAACAGGAGCCTTTTTTGTTGTTTTGAAGAGTCCCATGAAGTTAGTTACAGGAGGTATTAAAGTCAGAGAATCTCTTGGTTGAATTTTAGGTTTCAATTTTCTTCGGTGCTCTTTCCCTGAAAGTTAGGGAACCACAATTAAATGTCTCTTTCTTAAGCCCAAGAGCCCTAGATATAGTCTTATTGCCTTTGGGTCTGTATAGCTCTATTTTCTTCAAATCACCAAAACATACTAAGAGAATGGATCCATAACTTCCAGACTTTTAGACGTCAGAGGACAAAAATTTGTGGGGCCAATTTATGGTTGCCAACTTTGCATAATGCCAGGTTGAGACTAATAAAAGAACAAATGCCAACGTCATTTGGTAAAGGCAGGGATATCTTAACACCCAAAAGAAAGTGTAAAAAGTACTATCTCAAAATGACACATTTTATATTGAATGAAGCTAACTTTATCAGAAACTTGCTTCCATTGTCCTTATTTTTTCTTACGTTACCATAAACCTGTGAAAACATTATCATGCCATTAGTGGTACACAGATTGCTATTTAGAAACCAATATTAAAAAACAAAACAAAGAAAACAATATTAAAGAAAAAATGAGGTTGACTTTATTCCTTTGTGTAAATTAACTCTGACACTAAAGAAGCTATACAAAAAATATTCTTCCACTCATATAGCCTCCCACACAAACCTAGCTTTCCTCAGAGACTCCCTGAATAGGTGAAGTTCTCTCTTCTCCTTTTATTCACTCCCTTTCCGTTTGTGACTCTTAAAAATGGATCCTGGCTTTGGAATGGTTCTATCCTTGCTTTCGACTATAGGATAATATACCAAGTAAGACTGATATTGGTTCTACACTAAGCACACATGAATAAACGCTAAGCATATAAATTAAGTTAAAAAACCATATATTTTCCCTATTACACTTTTAATAGGAATTGACGAGTAACCTTATAAGATCTGGACTCTGATCTTGCAGGCCTAAAATCACTCAGCCAACATCTACCAAATTACATATAAAGCTGTAGTGTATCAGTGGAAAAAGGGTGGTCTCTACCCTAGAACTTACAGCTAAGTTGTACATCAAACAAAATAATAGCAAGATCATAATTTAGGCCATACTTAAATGTTGTTTCAATAATGACCTATTTCTATGCATAGCTTATAAGAAAAAACAAAGTAAGAGAGGGATTTCTGACGGGTGATATGGTAGGGAAGGCCTTAAAAGAAATGATTAACATAGTCTTTTAAATAGGAAGATATTTTAAGTGTACAGAATGACAAAAGCAGAGTTCACAGATAAACTTTTTTTGGAGTAACCTCTACATTTTGAATTTTTAGAAATGGAACGTAGAACTATAAGGTGTTAGGGCTAGACATTACCTCAGAGACCAAAGAAAAATCAATTACCTTTTTTAAAGACAGGAGTTATGGATGGTCCTCCATTTTTCTCTAGACTAAAAGGAAAACATGTTGGTGACAAAAAATTTATTTTCAAAGCAATGTTTTACCAGTAAAGAATAATGAGGTGTACCTAGTTAATATGGTATGTGTATTGGGGGTGGGTGGCTTTTAAAAGCAGTATTATTTTAAATCACCATCCTGTACATGTAACATAATATAGTTACAAAATTACAAAGTATCCCTGGTAATAAGATTTAAGTCTCGCTGAAAGATAATATATTAAAGTTATCACAAATTTATTGCTGGTTAATTTGATGAGGAACATTTGCTGTTGGCCACTTTAATGAGGCATAGACTTCAGTCTGTCCATATGCCAGCTTCATGGCCAAAGGGTAACATGAAACTAGCTAGCATTTAAGCTGAGTACTTTCATACAGGGTCAATTAACACCAGTAAAATTATTTCTCTTTCCATACTTCAAAGTTTGCATATCCAAGTATTCTTCTGCTATTCTTGGGGCTGGATAAGGGCATGGGAATAGAGAAGTGGTATATACACCAAAAAAGTGCTATCATGATCTCAACTACAATCCATGTACTTGGCCAGCAGTGGTCAAGGAACATTTCATGGAAGGGTATTGGTATCCATACCAAAGTTTCCAAACAGGTCTTAATGTTATCTTTTTTTTTTTTTTTAAGATTTTATTTATTTGACAGAGAGAAACAGCTAGAGAGGGAACACAAGCACGTGAGAGAGGGAGAAGCAGACTTCCCGCCAAGCAGGAAGCCCGATGTGGGGCTCAACCCCGCGTCTCCAGGATCATGACCTGAGCCGAAAGCAGTCGCTTAACCAACTGAGCCACCTAGGCGCCCCATCTTAATAATCTTTTAGCACATTTCCCATAGTTTCATTTAATCAGTGAATGGTTATGAAAATTAAAGGGAATGCTCCATGTAAATACTCTAAGAAGAGTTCATAACACTATTACTTATGGGAGTAATTATTATTACTTACTTAACAGTTCCACCTCACCTGGTAACCATTCTACTAAATTTACTGAGCACTGGTCACTGCTTATAGTCCTAAAAGTTGAGTGTTCACAATTCCAGGGGGTGCACTTCACCCGCAGCCATTGTAGATTTGTATAGTTATTACACTTATTTTCCAGCAGATGAGAGTAAAGTGTCCTGAGGAAGGGGCATCTTTCTCTAATTCCTAAAAAGCTGCCATATGGACTACTTGTGGGAATAATTGTGTAAAATAATACTTTTCATTTATCTTAAATTAATTTTTTAAAGCAGTAAATATTTTTTAACACTGTCAATTACAGGAATTTAATTTAGATTTCCCTGTCTTAATATATAAAATTAGGTAATTGGTTTTGCATTTTTCGTTTTTCTAAGAATTAAAATGAAGATGTACTCATTTTCTCTATATTGAAAATTGATTTACAGAACCACGATACAGTATTGGATCCTGTTCTCTTTTATTATTATAGAGTTAATATTGTATCTTGAGTAGTTATGTTTCCTACACAGACAGTGCTAGTTGCAGAGAAGACTTGTAATTCAGCTACATTGGCTAAAGAAAATATGCCCATTCTAAGGAGATTCTCCTCTTCATTTGTGGAAACTTATGCTCTGATGAAACTCCAGCTGAAGCAAAATCCTCTGCATAAATAAATGCCTGTCAGACTTTGCCATAATTGCAGCCACTGGGTCTGATTTAGCCCTGTTTCTACCCTGGGAGTCTGGCCTAGCTTTGAATCTAGTTCAGAGGTCTTTTCAACCTTTTGAACTTTTCTTTTTAAGATTTTATTTATTTGACAGAGAGAAACAGCTAGAGAGGGAACAGAAGCAGGGGGTGTGAGAGAGGGAGGAGCAGGCTTCCTGTCAAGCAGGAAGTCTGATGCTGGGGTTGATCCTAGGGAGGCAGATGCTTAACGACTGAGCCACCCAGGCTTTTTTTCATGATGCTAGTATCATGGTTGGCTCGGGACTCTCAAGTATATCCCAAAAATGGTTTTCCATATCAGACTTGGAAGCAACCAGAATCCCAGAAACCTTTTCTGAAAGGTGATTAATCTTGGCCAAATGGAATCCCTAAGATCTGGTTGTATTCCTGCCTTCACAAGCAGTTTTGTTGCTAAATCAGAATTAAAACAGACTTTGGTAGTGGACATTTAGGATGAATTTTCTCTCTTGGTATATAAGGCATATATTCATTCATGTCAGGAATAGCTCCCCTTATTTGATCTTCCTTAAACTTTCGTACAAGTTCAATTATCTCACTGCTGCAACTTCACAAATATAGGCACAGTACCTTAAGGAAGGAAGTCCCACTCGTTGCTGCATTTGAAATTCCTTTAAAAAATCTGGGTTAATACTTGCATCTCTGTTGATATTATTTGTTATACGAAGGAACTGGTTAGGCTTATTTCTGCATTCCTTTAATAGGATACGAAAAGCATTTGCATTGTAAGTTAAGTAGCCAAGAGCACAGGAACAAGCTGTGCGAACCTAAATGAAGAAACAATTCCTCCATTGAGCTTTATTCTTAAAAGGTCTAACAGTGTTCTCACTAAACATTTCGTACGACAGTCTCTGCAGCTTTGCAGAGCAAACGTGTGTCAACCAGTGGCAATCTATAGATAGAAGCAGAACCACCATATTTTTAGAGAAAGCTGGCAGCTGCCATTGATTTCTAGTAGTTGTTCTTAGTCCCGACTGCATTTTAGAATCATCAGCAGTTAAAAAAGAAAAACAACAACAACAATAATAAAAACCCACCAATTTTCTTGGGTGTAGAATCTGGGTATTCATATTGTCTTTATTTTTTTTTATTTTTTATTTTTTTTAAAGATTTTATTTATTTGACAGAGAGAAACACAGCTAGAGAGGGAACACAAGCAGAGGGAGTGAGAGAAGGAGAAGCAGGCTTCCCTCAGAGCAGGAAGCCCGATGTGGGGCTCGATCCTGGGTCTCCAGGATCATGACCTGAGCCGAAAGCAGTCCCTTAACCAACTGAGCCACCCAGGCGCCCCTCATATTGTCTTTAAAAGTGCCACAGTAGGGGGGGCGCCTGAGTGGCTCACTCCTTAAGCCTCTGCCTTTGTCTCAGATCATGATCCTGAAGTCCCTGATGGAGCTCAGCATCAGGCTCTCTGCTCAGCAGGAAGCCTGTTTCTCCCTCTCACTCCCCCTGCTTGTGTTCCCTCTCTAGCTGTGTTTCTCTGTCAAAATAAATAAATAAAATATTTATTTAAAAAAAAAAGTGGGGCGCCTGGGTGTCTCAGTTGGTTAAGCGACTGCTTTCGGCTCAGGTCATCATCCTGGAGACCCGGGATCGAGCCCCACATCGGGCTCCCTGCTTGGCGGGAAGCCTGCTTCTCCCTCTCTCACTCCCCCTGCTTGTGTTCCCTCTCTGGCTGTGTTTCTCTCTGCCAAATAAATAAAATCTTTAAAAAAAAAAAAAAGTGCCACAGGTGACTCTAATATGCAGAGTAAGAACCATTGAGTTTGAACAAGGACAGTGGGTCTCAGTCTTGATTGTGCATTGGAATCCCCTTAATAGTTACGAAAACTACTCAGTGCCTGAGTTCCACCCCTAGAAACTAAATTTTGGGGTGTAGCCTGGACACTGGAAGTTTTCAAAACTGCTCAGTTGATTGTAATAGGAAAGCAGGTAAGAGACTATAGTATAAAAATAAGTTAAAAAGACACTCAGAAAAGCAATTCCGTTTCCACTGGCAAAAATGAAAATATCAGCCACAGGACTCCAGAAAAAATACTCTCTGCCTGTGAGCCTGAAATATTGGGTCGTTCATACAATTAAAGTATATTCCTAGGAAGTTCTCAGAAAATCTGTTAGTGGTTTTCTATATCATCAGTGTACAAATACAAATACAGTGTATTTGTATATTGAATCTTAAGTACCGAAGTTAAAACAAATGTGCACATTTTGTGGGAACCATTTTAGGCCTAAAAAATGTCAGAATGAACATAAGCCAGGGTTGATACACTAGTCTGTACTCTGGCATCTGACAGCTGCATGTGCCCATATATCTTCCATACCTGAACTGTGGTTCTGAGTGTTCTGAGGATACTGGCAACTACAGCTTCTAGAACTGGTTAGAAACGCCCATTTCAGGCCCTAAACCAGATGTATTCAGTAAGAAATGCTGGGAAGGGAGCCCAGCAATCTATGGTGTAACAAGTCTCCCAGGTGATTCCTGCATACCCTGAAGTTGCAGAAACCTTGTCTTACACCTAGGGGAGAGGGTAGGGGACTACTCAGGGAAACCACTACTCTGATCCTGCTGGGAAGATAAAGAAAACCGTTCAGTGGATTCCACTTCCATGCATTCCAAATAATCATAGAAATGACTTAGTGAGATCCCCTAAACTGGTTAGTTAGTTAGTAACCAGTTTTTGTGAGATATTTTATAAATATTTTAATTATAAGTTTCTATATCATCAGTGTACAAATACAAATACAGTGTATTTGTATATTGAATCTTAAGTACCGAAGTTAAAACAAATGTGCACATTTTGTGGGAACCAGAATTATGCATGGCAGATGTAGTACTAGAAAAATCATCTGATTTTGAGTCAGTAACGTGAACTATTATATAACATAGTTAACCTGTACAGAAAGTAGCCCACAAAAGTGAGAGGCAATTACATTTTTATAATATTCAATTATAGAATTGATTTTGTTTTTACCTCTTCTGTTCTGGAATACAAATGATAGCAGAGCTGTTGGATTGTCCCTAATGTGGTAAATGCTTCTAGAATACCAGCTCTAGAATGAGCCAGGCTAGCTATTAAATTCCCTGAAAATTAAACAAGAAAAAAAAGTTTGTTTATTTAATTGACATAAACTGATATACTGTACTTTGGTTCATTAGCACATATTATTAGAAAGGGTTGAATCACAAGACATCTCTGTTAATGAAGAAGAGCTGAGAAAAAGCATGTATATGTTAAAGGTAGAATTCTTTCCCCAAAATTATGATTTGGTCTTCTGTCACAAAGAGTAAAATTTAATTAGCTTTATTTAAGAGTAGGGAATTTTGAAAATCGGGGTTTTTCTTCCTTATGGCTTCAGAATATATTTTGTTTTGAGCTTTTGTTTTTTTAATGACTGTGAACATAATGATTGAACTACCATAAAAAAAATTTATTATGTCCTTTTTGCAGTTCAGATCACTTTAAGAGCTTAATAGTATTTTAAACTCAAGCAATGTGTTACTTAAATTTAAAATTATTGACATTTTTGCCATAAAAAGAAATGTTTGAAGATTGAAAATAATAAAGTAATTCGGTAAATACATATGCAACTACCAATTTAAAATTATTTCACTTGAATATGTTTTATTTTTAGAGCTTTCGGGTGCTATTCTTTCACAGTGTTGTTGCTGTATATTATTTTAAAATATAAATGTATCCACCCATACAAATATAGATGGATACTTTATTGAGGTATTCATTGGGGTTTTGTTCTTGTATTTTTTTTTCTGGCCTTCTTTATAAACCAAGGCCTTTGTATTTATTGTTTCAGGGTGAGGAGGGATGGATTGTATGGCTTAAAGGAAAAAAATGTCTAAAAATAACCTTTTTTTCAGGAAATATATTTTTAAAAGCCTGTGTCTATTGAAGGCATTATTTTAGGTAAAAGCAAGAGTGGTGTCTTTAAAGATGAGTTAGAAATGGGGAACAATGGAGGCAGGCAGAGAATCTAAGATTAAGAAGGACATAGTAGGAACAGGAGCTCTGTGTGGACACTTGGCAACAGAAATTGGGTCTTTGTAAAACTTCCGTGACTTTGGAGCTTCTTCTGGGAACCTGGTCAACATCTGGCACAACACTATTATATCTTACATTATATCTGAATCCCAAATATCCTGCTGTGCTTGGGATGCCCTGGACATGCATATGACTCTGGAGATGCATGTGAATATGATGCTGGAGGGCAAAGAAAGCCCAGTAATTTTTGACTTTCAATTCCAACCAACCTGAGAAAATTAATATTTGAATGCTAGTATAACATAATATTTCTTGCACACGAGTGTTTGTGGAGTAAATTTAAACCCACTACGGTTGTTTATCAGAGTCACAGAATTACTATAACTTGAATTAAGAATGCCATATAAGGGGCGCCTGGGTGGCTCAGTTGGTTGGGCAACTGCCTTCCACTCAGGTCATGATCCCAGAGACCAAGGATCGAGTCCCACATCGGGCTCCCTGCTAGGTGGGAGCCCTGCTTCTCCCTCTCTCGCTCCCCCTGCTTGTGTTCTCTCTCTGGCTGTATCTCTCTCTGTCAAATAAATAAAATCTTTAAAAAAAAATGCCATATGAATAAGAATGTATTTAATAATTTAAACATGTTTCTTTCCTAGCTAGTTTTCATTTGCATGAATTTTCCTTCCATGCCAAGTAAAAATATAATTCTGTAGCAGGAAATGTAATTTCCTTTCCTACCTTCAGTGATCCATTTCAGTTAAAAAACAAAGACCTTATTTATTTTTTGGTAGTGGTCCCTTCAGATGGTCGTCATTCTGATACTGTTTCATCTTGTGTTCAGAGTGATATATCAAGTCAATTACCTTATTATCCATCTGGAAAATTATCTCTAGAGTAGATACAGTTATACAAGTAGTATAAAGTGTGCCAAGAATTCTGTTGGACTATTTTCTTTGCTATATTGCATAGCAACATAAGGAACTCTTAAATGTTAGCAAAATGTGAAGTTGATCAAAAGAAAACCAGACAGAGGTATAGCAGTATAAATCTATCATTACTATTATAAATCAGTGTGTAAATTCTGGTTAGTAGCTCAGAGTTGGATTCTCATTTTATATTCTTGAAAAAATAATTAGGGGGTTAAAGAAGTAACTAGGAAATCAAAAAGGCCATGGTCAGAATTACCCTGCTTCTATTTGGGGTACAGAGTAGACTCCCACTGTCCCGTGTAGACTTTGTGTAGAGTTCCATGTAAACTTACACCAATTCATTCTTCGAACCATGTGACATAGCATCAAGCTGATTATTTTATTGTTCAGATTACAAAAAACTTCTTTTGAAAATAATTTTAATGCAGATGTAGTTTTATATAACTCCTTCCAGTTATTTCTTACCTGTCAAGACAATAGTAGTGGGATGAACTGAATACAGACTATCAACTAAAATAGTAACACCTCTTGCAGACAGAGTAATATGGTCCACATCTATAATGACTTTAGCTAAGATAATAATCTGAAAACAAAAAAGAAGCATAGAATCACTTAATGTTTTCTACTCTGCTTCTCTTCTCATTAAGCTTTTGTGTTTTTTCATACTTCTCAGGAAGATAAGGGGAGTAATTTAGTGTGATCCAATACAAGAAAAGCAAAGGGCCAGGGTTTAAATCCAGTTGTCACTTTCTGATCACTGTGGTGAAAAAGGCAGGCCACTGTATTCTTCCTACAATATTTGTAGCTTTTGCATCCTTGAAGTATGGATTCATAGAAAATACTTCTCAAGATCATTGAATAGAAAAAGAAGCACCCAGATACATCCAGTTGTCATAGGTTGAAGAATCAGTGTGATCAGCTAAAGATCTGCAGTTAGAAAATTTGTCTTGTAGTATATACCACCGTGTTTCTCTGCCTATAATATGGGGATGATGCAAATGATACTATCTGCCCATCAACTTGACAGAGTTGTTAGAAGCATCAGATAAGGTATACTGGCAAGAAGTGCCTTGTAACTTGTAAAATGGTGTATAACTGAAGATAGCCTCATAAATAGTGGAGTTTTTATGAGGTGGAAAGGGTTGTGTGAAGAATGCTGTGAATTTTACAGATTGGTAAATGCTTCTCCAGATCAAAAGTTTTTCTCATTTTTTAAGTTTTGACTAAAATGACATATTTGATTTGAAGTTTTAACTTCCAATTTTATACCTGAAATGCTGCCATTGCCTTCTCAGTTTCAACTGTTGATTCAAGAAAGGGTTCAAAGATTGATATGGTCATTATTCCACTTTCCAAAATTAAGTATTGTTGAAGGCGATTATTGAAGGCAAAGAGGGTTAATGCATAGCCTGCCCTTAAACAGATATCCTAGAAATAGGAGAAACATGCATTATCTTTAACTTAGTTCATCTATTATGTTACTCAAGGTAATAGATTTTGAATTCTTGCCCATCTAAATGTATTGCATTCTTATCTTTGGTAGTAAAATTTGACATTATTGGAGAAAACAGGTAGTAGAGTTAACCCAGAATATTATTGAACAGACAAAATAGAGAAGTAATTTTAATTTTCAGAGGGAATGTTAGGTTAATGATTTGCAAATAAATATCTAAATAGTAACAGGAAATTCCATAATTTCATTAGCCCTCAACTTTTTAAACATTTTTATTTTTATTTTCATTTCAAAATTTCAAAGTGGGGGTACCTGGGTGGCTCAGTAGGTTAAGCCTCTGCCTTCGGCTCAGGGTCCTGGGATCGAGCCCCGCGTCGGGCTCTCTGCTCGGCAGGAGCCTGTTTCCCCCCCCCCCCCCCCGCCTGCCCCTCTGCCTACTTGTGATCTCTCTCTCTGCAAAATAAATAAATAAACTCTTTAAAAAAAATTTCAAAGTAGACTTGATAAATCAAAACTTCACTTGTATAGCATGCTATGTATTACATTTTATGTGTAGTGGGATGATGTCTATCATCTTGTAAAATAAGTTCATTTGTAAAATTCTGTACTGTGATTTAAAAATCACATTTTAACATTCTGGGATTTGGCAAACAGAGCAAAAGCCAATTCTTTCTTCAAGTCAGTTCATTTGCCAAAGATGAACAAATACGGTATAACATCCAGAAAGACCAAAAAGAATTTTATCACTAAATCTTATTTTTAATATTTTGTTTGAGCAATATAGTACAGAAAGAACCATTAATCTAGTGAGTTTTTTCTGCCACTGTTAATCTTTATATAAAAGTGCTGTATTTATGTACTAAAATATTTACCAGTAAAATTATATGATGCCTAAGATTTGCTTCAAAAGTAACATAGGATGAGGGGCTCTTGGGTGGCTCAGTTGGTTGGGCATCTGACTCTTGGTTTTGGCTTAGGTCGTGATCTTAGTGTTGTGAGATCTAGCCCCACAGGGGCTCCACGCTCAGCAGGAGTCTGCTTGAGATTCTCTCCCTCTGCCCCTCACCCCCGCTCGTGCATGTGTATGCTTTCTCCTTCTCTCTCTGTCTAAATAAATCTTATAATAATAATAATAATATAGGAAGAGCAAGTGGGTATATAGATGAAAAAGGTTGGCCATGAGTTGATAATTGTGAAAGTTGGATCATAGAAATATTTAAATTCATTATCCTACTCTTATTCTATATATGCTTGAAATGTTCCATAAAAAAACGTTATGTACACACAAGGAGTCACCTGGCCATAAAGCAAGAAGAAAGGTATTATTAGGAATATACAAAGAAATAGGGTCCAGTAAGTGAAGGAGGTAGGAACAGGCTGGAAAGAAAAAGAGAATGATTAGGAGTAGAATAATTAGTAGAAGAAAAAGAAGAAGGGTGTCCTTGAGGAATAGCATGATGAGAACAAAATGTGGAATGAACAGAGAGAGAAGAAAGGTAGCTTAGAAAGTTAGACCCAAATTCAGTCTCCTCACCCTAAACTCCTCATATTATTATAGCAGCACATACCCATTTTTTCATATACTACAGTAGAGTACAATTCTATATTAAAAAAAATAATGCAGTGAGTTCATTTCTCTGCTTTTAGCCCTCTTTTCTTCCTTCCAAATCCCCCAGAACTAAACAGACGAGATAGTTGGCAGTTTTCTTTCCAGATTGCTAAATGCACTCCAGACAACAAAAGTTCTCAAAATTTCTGGGGTTAGTGCTATTCAAAGTGTGGTGGATGGACCAGTACTAGTCCACAAAATGGTTGACAACAGGATTACAGAAATTTGGGATTAGCATTTAAAAGGAATAGTTTTGGGACATCTGGATGGCTCAGTCATTAAACATCTGTCTTCAGGTCATCACCCCAGATGGACCCCTACATTGGGCTCCCTGCTTGGCGGGAAGCCTGCTTCTCCCTCTCTCACTCCCCCTGCTTGTGTTCCCTTTCTAGCTGTGTTTCTCTCTGTCAAATAAATAAATAAAATCTTAAAAAAAAAAAAAAAAAGCCTCTGCTTCCAGCTCAGATCATGATCACTGGGATCAAGTCTGCTATCAGGCTCCTAGCTCAGCAGGAAGCCTGCTTCTCCCGCTGCCTACCCCCCCCCATTTGTGTGCTCTCTCTCGCTGACAAATAAAATTTTAAAAAATAATAAAAAATAAAAGGAACAGCTCTTTCTTATAGTTAAATACCAATTAATAAATATACAAGGATGTTTATAACAGCATTATCAACAATAGGCAAATTATGGAAAGAGCCCAAATGTCCATCAACTGATGAATGGATAAAGATGGTATATATTTACGGTGGAATATTAACTCAGCCAAAAAAAAAAAAAATGAAGGCTTGCCATATGCAATAATAGCATATTATGCTATCTGAAATTAAGTCAGAGAAAGATAAATACCATATGATATCATTTATATGTGGATAAGAAACAAAACAAACTAATAGGAAGTTTGTTTTGGTGGGGGAAGAGAAGAAAACCAAGAAACAGACTCTTTTTTAAAAAAATATTTTATTTATTTATTTGACAGAGAGAGATCACAAATAGGGAGAGAGGCAGACAGAGAACAAAGGAGAAACAGGCTCCCCGCCGAGCAGAGGGCCCAATGTGGGACTGGGTCCCAGGACCCTGAGATCATGACCTGAGCAAAAGGCAGAGGCTTAACACTCTGAGCCACCCAGGCATCCCAAGAAACACTCTTAACTAGAGAGAGCAAATGTGGTTACCAGAGGGCAGGGGATAGGAGGATGGGTTTAATGGGTGATCGGGATAAAGGAAGGCACTTGTGATGAGCACCAGGTGTCATATGTACGTGTTGAATCATTAAATTGTATACCTGAAACTAATAAACTGTATGAACTAATTGGAATTGAAATAAAAACTCGATTAAAAAAATAATTTCTTTAAAAATTGCCTTTAGGCAAATACCAGGTAATCATGGTTACATCTGTGGGTACTAAAATTGGTGAGCAAAAGTGCATGCAAAACAGAATTATTTGCATAGGCTCAAAGTGTCTACCTCAAGAAACTTGTTATTTAAAAGAAGGGAAGTACAGTGACTTTACAGTGAAGAAGTAGGACAAAGAGTACTCTAATCAAGTACCCAAAATTAGCACTGCCAGTTATAAGACATAACAGCAGCATATACCTCCTGAAACAATACCCTGGGAAGGTGAGTGGATAAGACCACATTTCTGTGGCATTCTTGCCAAAATGCCCCACCTCAGTTTAATCACGAGAAAACATCAGATAATTCAAATTGAGGGACATCCTACAAAGTCTGGTGTGGACTCATCAGAAATGTCAAACTCATGGAAGACATATAAAAATCATGAAAGACCAAGGGCAGATTGAAGGAAACTAAAGGAACATAACTAGATGAAATAGGAGATCCTGGATTGGATTCTAGAAAAGAAAAAGGACATTGATGAGAAAATTGGCAAAACTAGATAAAATTTGCAGATTAGTTAATTGTGTGGTATCGGTGTTGATTTCCTTATTGATATCCAGGAAATCTGGATAAAGGATATGCTAGAATACTCCATAGTATTTTTGCAAAATTTTGGAAAATCTAAAATTATTTCAAAATCTAAAGTTTTTTTTCTTATTTTATTTGTTATTTACTTTTTTTATTATTATGGTTAGCCAACATATAGTTCATCATTAGTTTTTGATTATCCTCCCCATAACAGATTGCTGGGTAATCTTCATCACAAATAGTATGAGAAGTACCACTCTGGAATCCTGGGTAAGAAATGGATGTTGAGAGTTGGAAGGTCATTAAGATAAGGGAAAAGTTTCATTGCATCCAGGACAGAAGAGATTTATTTGTTCTTTGAGCATTAAAATTCCTACATTTCAAAGAAGAACTATGACAACTGTGAAAAATAGGGAACAGCATTATTTCATCATTATGAACTATTGACCTACCGAAGAGATTTTACATTCCTTATGTAATATGTTTAAGTGTTGGTGTGAAACATTTATAATTTGACAACATAGTCTAAAAACCGTCCTATGTGAGTTATAACATTTTATAAAGGTATTACCTTATCTGGTGAGTGAAGAAGATGAAGGACATCAGCATACTTAAACCCTTCGTTTTCTTGTAATTCATTCTGTAACAGATCATTCCTTAGGACAATGCATGCCAAAGAAAATGCCACTTCAACCTGAATATGTGGTTTTCAGAAATTTATTTTTCACTCATGGTTTATCAAATGACATACTTCATTATACAAACATTTATATGGGATATACTAATTCGAAGACAATATATAATTCATTGATTCCAGTTCACTAATATTTAGAGAGTGGCATTTGTGATGTTTGCAGGACTGTCCCCTATAATTTTTAACACCTGGGAAAATATCTGTCCTCTTTGTCCCATTGGCACAACCACACAGCTCCACTGGGAGCATGGGAGGAAGCAGCCAGAGCCAGCCAGAAATGTGAGGAGGTATTATCTTAAGTGCATAGTTGTATCCCTTCCACATCTAAAAAAAATTTTTTTTCATTTTCTGGCATAGGATAAAAAGCTTGTTATCTACTGACCACTGAGTTATAAGGCTTCAATGGAATGCCTATGAATTAAGCAAAGCACTGCGGAGGGAGCAGTCCCAGGAGATACTCTATTTTGGGAGTATCTGCACACTCTGAAGCATTTTAGGAGGATGTAAATGAACCTCATTTATTATTGGGATTCAGTAGAGATAATGTTCTTTAAGTATTAAATTATGCATTTTTATGAAAAATGTTATGAATTTGAAAAGCATGATTATTACTGCAAAACTTTGTTTAATATAGTATTGTATTTGAAGAAAAGTATTGAAATATGTTTATGTTCTGTTTTTAACAAGTTGAAGAACTCACTGAAATATATACTGAAATATGGATGGATGCAATTGAAATAAACCGTTTGCCATGAAATTGCATGTTTTAAAATAAAAATGTATTTTTCTGTAGCATTTTTCATAGTCTTATGAAATTTATTTGTACTTTGAATGTCAGTATAGTTTTTACATATAATTCAAGCCAAAAAATTGCTAGCTTCCTTTTGTTTCCCTCATCAACTCCTATAATAGAATAATCTCTTTCATAGCCAGAAAAGCCACATAAGTGATAACATCTTTTCTGGTAATTCGTTCCCTAAAAGAAATAATACTGATTTTACTTACATATTTCTGTTTTCTCCTTTCCAACAGAACTCATAACAAATTTTGAAAAGAAAATATATTTTTTTGTTCTTAAAATCTCCTGCCTGGCTAACTCTAGGTGTCCTAAATTTCCAAAGCTTTGGTAGAGGATTTGAATAGACGTGAACATCATTTTATTAAAGGCAGTTTACTAGAAGTAAATAGAAGAGTGAAGGACTCTTAACTCATCAGTTATTCATAATGAGAAAACTATTATTGCTGAGCAACATAGACTCTTGGTAGAAGGTAAAGCTGTTTTGATGGTATAATACTGATAGAAATCACTTATATTTGAGAAATTTTGTTACATAAATCACACATTCTCATTATCCCCACCCAGTTTTAGCAACCAATATCTGCAGAAGGGAAGAAATTCTGTAAGTAACCAAATATCTGAGGGATAAAATTTGATGAGTAAAGACACAAGAATTATTTATTTTAAAATTTAATATTTTAATAAAATTTACTATTTTATAGCAACTTTTTAATTTAAAACTAGAATTTCATTTAAAATGTTAAATTTAATTATACTTATGAATTTACATAAAGATACAAATTATTCTCAAAAAGTCTTATTTCTATTAATTTTTACTATATCAGAAAAAAAAACCTTAAAACCTTTTATAGTACCTTGATGTTAGGAGAAGGGTGATTTCTCAGTAGTTGAATAAGTACTGGAAAGGCATTTTCCTCTACAACAAATTGTTGACTTATAGGATTACTTGTATGGGCAACACCTAAAAGAATATACATATCAATAAGAATATTTCTTTCCATCTTGGAAATGGTAAAGAAACACAGCTTGATATGTTGGGTTGGTTAAATGTTCTAGCATAATATGCTAATAAATTACAAAAGGAAATGCTGTATCTTATTGGGTATTTATCCCAAAGATACATATGTTGTGATCTGAAGGAACACCTGCCCCTCAGTGTTTATAGTAGCAATGTCCACAATAGCCAAACTATGGAAAGATGTCCATCTACAGATGAATGGATAAAGAAGATGTGGTGTGTGTGTGTGTGTGTGTGTGTGTGTGTGTGTGTGTGTGTATAATGGAATACTATGCAGACAATAAAAATCTTGCCATTTGCAATGATGTGAATGGAACTAGAGGGTTATTATACTAAGCAAATTAAGTCAATCAGAGAAAGACAATTATCATATGATCTCATTGATATGTGGAATTTAAGAAATAAGGCAGAGGATCATAGGGGAAGGGAGAAAAAAATGAAACAAGATGAAACCAGAGTGGGGAACGAACCATAAGAGACTTTTAATCTTAGGAAACAAACTGAGCATTGCTTGGGGCAGGTGGATAGAGTAACTGGGTGATGGACATGGGGGAGGGTATGTGTTGTAATAAGCACTGGGTATTAATAGATCATACATTTAAATGCAGAGGAAAGCAGAAATCTTTATGAACTTTGGCAGGTTTCTTAAAGAGGACACAAAACCTATGAGCTAAAAATTTTTAAATATCAATAAATCGGACTTCCTCAAAATTAAAAATTTTTTCTTCAAAAAGATCCCATTACAAAAATGGAAGGACACATCATAGACTGGGAATATGCAAAATATACATCTAACAAATTCAATAAGCCAACACAATTTTAAAAATGGGCAAAATATCTGAACACACACTTTACCAAAAAGGTTACACAAATGGCAAATAAGCACATAAAAAGATGTTCTGCATCATTAATCATTAGGGAAATACAAGGTAAAACCACAATGAGATTTACTATACATCTACTATAATGGCTAAAATCATCATACTAAATGTTGGAAAGGATGTGAAGCTGTTGGAACTCTCATACACTGCTAGTAGAAATGCAAAGTAACAACACAACTTTGAAAAACAGCCTGGCAGTTCTCAAAAAGTTAAACATATACTTACTATATGATCCAGCAATCCTACTTTCAGGTATTTACCCAAAAGAAATGAAAACATTTGTGTCTCTACGAAGACGTACACACAAATGTTCATAGCAGTTTGGAATATAATAATAAGAAACTGGAAACAATCTAAATGTACATCAGTGGGTGCCAGATAAACAGCCAACAGGATATGTATGTATTTAGGTAGGCAGGTAATAACTATATATCATAAGTCATAAAGTTACCCATCATAACATACAATGGAATACGACTCAGCATTAAAAAAGTGAACACAATAATATGCATAAATATCAAAATAGCTATGTCACGTGAAAGCAGCAAGACAAAAAGTATATCTGTATAATCTACTTACATAAAATTCTATAAAGTACAAACTAATCTATAGTGATAGAAAACATCATGGGGCGCCTGGGTGGCTCAGTTGCTTAAGCGACTGCCTTCGGTTCCGGTCATGATCCTGGAGTCCCTGGATCGAGCTGCGCATCGGGCTGCCTGCTCAGCAGGAGGCCTGCTTTTCCCTCTCTCGCTCCCCCTGCTTGTGTTCCCTCTCTAGCTGTGTTTCTCTCTGTCAAATAAATAAATAAAATCTTAAAAAAAAAAAAGAAAAGAAAACATCAGTGGTTCTCTGGGGGTGGACGTACAAAGAGGGAGGGATTACAAAGGCACACAATGAAACCGTTCAGGGTGATGGTTATATTCATGTATGACTGTTGTGATGGTGTCACAGCTGAACGCATATATTAAAACTCATCAAATTGTATGGTTTAATGTATTTTTATATTTTAGTCTGTTGCATATTTTATTTAAATATTTTATTGTGGGGCACCTGGGTGGCTCAGCCGGTTAAGCTTCTGCCTTCAGCTCAGGTCATGATCTCAGAGTCCTGGGATCAAGTTCTGAGTGGGGCTTCCTGCTCAGCAGGGAGCCTGCTTCTCCCTCTGCCCTAGGCCCCCATGCCTTCATGCTTTTGCACACGTGCTCTCTCTCTGAAATAAATAAAATCTTTGAAAATAAATATTTTGTTGTATGTAAACTATTTCAATAGGTCTCTAAAAACCCACATTTAAAATTTTCTAGGCATGCAAAGAAGTAGGGAATAATGATTCATAATCAGGAAAAAAAAATTGGCCAATAGAAAGAGACCCAGAAATGATACAGATGCTGGAACTCATTACACGGATGTTAAAACAGCTATTTTAAATATGTTATGTTCAAGGATGTTCAAGAAAATATGAACGTGATGAGGAAGAAAAAGGGAAGTGTATGTGTATGTATAACCAGTCTAAACTAGTAAATTTGAAATCGAGAGTTTTCTTCTGTAGTTCTGTAGGAGATCTCCTTGTCTATGGCAAATGTAGACGGTTTGTAGACAGCTTTGAAGTGAAGTAATAAACCCCAGGCACATGCGCGCGCACACACACGGTATTTTTGTATATATGTTATCATCTATTAGAATTTTAGAAATCTTGAGGTGCCTGAGTGGCGCAGTTGTTAAGCATCTGCCTTCAGCTCAGGTCCTGATCCCTGAGTCCAGGGATCGAGTCCCACATCGGGCTCCCTCTCTCACTACCCCTGTTTGTGTTCCCTTTCTAGCTGTGTTTCTCTGTCAAATAAAGAAATAAAATCTTTTTTTAAAAAAAAAAAAAAACAAGAATTTTAGAACTCTCTATAATCTGTACCATAGGCTCTGGCTAAAAAAAGAAACATTTTGTCTGACTGACTGCCTTGGAGCTTTAAGAAATTCAGCAAAGTAGCTTTTTTAATCAAGGAGAAAAAATTTTTTCAGAGCCAATTCCTACATTCCTACTATTTTTCAAGGAAATACAATGAACTACAAATAAAGATTTTTTTTTATCTATAAGAAACAGTCTACAGTTAGCTTTATACATTCATGAAGGTCAGCAAAGAACTCAAATTTTTATTTTTCATAGATCAAAGACATCCCAAAATGTTAGTTTCTTTACAATGAAAGGAACAACTACACCTAGTAGCTACTTATATATTTTTTAAAAAGATTTTATTTATTTTTTTGAGGAGAGAGAGAGCAGGAGCTAGGGAAGGGGTAGTGGAAGAAGGAGAAGTAGACCTCCCGCTGCCTCCCTGTGAGCAAGGAGCCTACTCTAGGCTCTATCCCAGGACTCCAGGATCAGAACTTGAGCTGAAGGCAGATAACTAACCAACTAAACCACCCCGGTGCCCTCTGGCCACTTTATAAAGAAAGAATCATTATGGGAAAAGACTAGAATTAGAAAATGTGCCCCGGCATTAGAAACTCTCTGTAAATATATAGTTCTTAAGATTCAAAAGAAGAAATATTTTTCTCTTAAACTTGAAACAATGAGATGCCTTCATCTCAAAACAGCTGAAGCTCATTGGTCCTCATTCTTTTTAACCAGAGTTGAAGGGCAAAGCTGATTAAAAAAAATCTGATTATACCACTTTTACTCATTAAGGTCTTAGAGAAATAAAAGAAATGGTAAGTCTTTTATAGATTAAATATAATTTAAGGCTTTATCAATGGGGACAGAGAGAAAGGGAAGTATCTTTTTTTTAAACTTTTTTTTAAAAAGATTTTATTTATCTATTTGACAGAGAAAGAGAGATCAGGAGCAGGCAGAGAGGCCGGCTCCCTGCTGAGCAGAGAGCCCATGCGGCCTCGATCCCAAAACCCTGAGATCATGACCTGAGCTGAAGGCAGAGGCTTTAACCCACTGAGCCACCCAGGCGCCCAAAAGGGAAGTATCTTACTGATAGTTTAAGAATTGAGAAAAAATTTACAAACCGATACAAATGGACCCCACTGCTCTGATGACACTCAGAAGTGTGCCTTCAGCTATTTTACTAATCCTCAGTAAGCGAACCAACGGTGCAATTCCATTCCCTTCACATATTTGATTTTGATGCATCCTGCTGTCCTTACTTAGAGCTATGACTGCTTCACCTCCTGGTCAAGAAAAGCAAGAAATAGGTCTGATATTTCAATGTGCTGCTGTACACTGTGCAAATTGATGCATAGGAAATAACTTACCAACATACTGCATTCTAGCTGATGGTGACAAAAGCATGTTTATTATAAAGTTGTATCCAATCTGCTCTGCCATATACTTCTGTTGTTTCAGGGTTTGTCCTGCCAAGGCCCAAAGGGCTACAGCTCCTTGTTCCTTAACATCTGTTTGGAAGGCCTATTAAAAAAAAATATTCCATTCTTCCAATGAACATTTGTTGAACACTGTAGGGATGTTTTATAAAATGTTTATTCTACGGGCGCCTAGGTGGCTTGGTCGGTAAAGAGCCCAACTCTTGGTTTTGACTCAGATCATGGATCTCAGGGTCGTGAGATGGAGCCCTGTGTTGGGCTCCACACCAGCCATGGTGTCTGCTTGAGATTCACCCCACCCCCAACATGCTCATGCTCACTCTCTAAAATAAATAAATAAATAGATAGATAGATAAATAGATAAATAAATAAATAAAATCTTTAAAAAAATTTATTCAAGAATTGGTTTTAGTTTCCTCTTCACTTTACTAAATTCAGTATTGACTACTTTGTCTACGAAAAATGACAAGTTATCATAAAATTCCTACCTTCAGGAGTTTTAAAAGATATTTACTTAAGGATTTTTCCAGAAATGCTCTCTGTATACCCGGGTTGTAACTAGCCAGCGATTCCACAGCCATTGCACCCTTTACTTGGACACTAAGTTGTTTCCCTTTAAAAAGAGCCACCAGAGGAGGAATGGCTCCTTCCATAGCGATAGCATCTTGAACATCCCTGTTGTCACGGGCAACCTCAGCAATCGTGGCAGAAGATACAGCCTTCAACACATCTTCAAATGAATTCAAGAAACGGTTAAATAAATCTTTTAAAACTATAAAAATGCAACTTATCATTAGATTCCTCATTGTAAAATCAAACTTAGAAAATGTATAGAAAATTTAGAAAACAAGAAAAACAAATAAAACTGTCTAGATTCTCACTACCCAGAAATGCAAATATTTCCTTTAATCTTATTCACTTTTTAAAGGAAAAGACATATTTAAGTAGTGTTATAGACATATTTAATAGAGTTGTTCTATAAGCACAGTATCCTGCATTTTAATTTACCAGTAAAACATTTTCCCATTATTCATGAACATCAACATCTCCTAAATATTCCATTAATGAGCATATTACATTTCCTTACCCATTCACCCTTTTAAAAAATAGATGTCATTTCCAACTTTTCACTGTTTTAAATAATATTTAGGAGAAACCTTGGCACAAATGTTATTTTTCCTTCCTGCTTTTTCCCTTAGTATGAAGTCCCAGGAATTACTGGAATAATTTAATATATCACAGTAAATTACTTTCCAAAAATGATAATTGCATCTTACCCTTCCATAATCAGAGTATGAGCATTTCAATGTGGCTTTACCTTTTTAAGTATAGATATCATCATTAAGAATAAATACATATATTTAGTTACTTTGATAGGCAAAAAACTGTGTCTTTTCTTTCATATTTTTGATTACTGTTGAATCTAAATAGTTTCATACATTCTCATAGCCAAATGTATTTGTTCTCTTTAAAACTTAGAGAAAAATTGCAAAAGCCCGAGAACTCCCTCAAGATTTAGCAACAATTGATATACATACATATGTATATATACACACACATATATTTTAGCATTTTCTTACTTTCTGTCATGATATTTCAAACTTACCACATACCTGCTCTGCTCCACCCCTGAAGTGAAACGTTTCTTTGAGAAGTTTTGTTTCCTTTTAATGAGGACTGGTACTTAGAAATCAAGATTTGGGGTACTAGGTATGTTCATTGTTACTGAAATATCATTACTTTTAGACTCTCTTAGCAGACAAAACTAGGAAAATATATATGTTTCCAATTTTCCAATTCCAGCCAAACCCTACAGGATTCTTTATTGCTTCCCGGTATTCTGTACACTTCTCACAGTGAGAACCCAATACTATCAACATATTTATTCATTTGTTCAGTTCTAAAATACTTAGAACGTAGGTTCAGAGCTATTTCATCCATATCACTATGAAATACAAATCCACTAAGAAGAATTCAAGATATGTTTGCAGTTCTTTTTTCTCCCCTAGCCTGAGGCTATATAGTGAAATGCTTTGTTCACCAGTTTGGTTTTGTTTTGTTTTAAGCAGGCTCCACACCCAGCTTGGAGCCCAATGTGGGGCTTGAACTCACAACCCTGAGATAAAGACCTGAGCTGAGATCAAGAGTCAGATGCTTTAACAACTGAGTCATCCAGGCACCTGTGAAGAGCTGTGTTCAAAGGTCATTTGTATTAATTTTTTTCTTCTTCTTTTAAAGTCTTTATGTGGGACACCTGGTGGCTCAGTTGATTAAGCATCTGCTATAGGTTCAGGTCATGATCCCAGGGTCGTGGGATCAAGCCCCGCATGGGGCTCCCTATTCAGCAGGGAGGCTGCTTCTCCCTCTTACTCTCACTCTGTGCTTTCCCTCCCTCTCTCTCTCTCTCTTTCTCTGTCTCAAATAAATAAAATCTTTTAAAATAATAAATAAAATATTTATGTAATTCATTTGAAATCTAGTTGGGTTCATTTGTTTTTGCTTGTTTTCAATTTTAATTTCCCCCTAGTAGCCTTGTAGATCTAATGTGTTTTTTTTTCTAATATGTAAGACATATGTTTCCAAAAGTCACAAGCGTACAGAAGGTATTTTTGTACTCAAGTAGGCAGACTCTAAATCTAGCATTTGTTCTCTCATAGACTATTGAGGCTAGTCATCTCTATTAAGGCCTTATTGTTCATACACACACACACACATCACTTATATCAAATATATTAACTTTTTGTTATGAATAGTTTCATCATTCAATCATTTGTTTTCTCAGCAAATACTTTATTGAGGAGCTACTACATGCCAGGCCCTGTTCTAGGCACAGGGAAACAGCAATGAACTGACAAGACAAAGTTCTTGAACCTTGTGGAACAAGCCAAAGGCCAGAAACATGAAATAGCAATATGTTCCATACTACTTCAGGGTAAAATAAGAGAGGGAGGGAGTGATAGGAAGTGATGGGAAGGTCATTTCCATTTGGAATTAGAAGGTAAAAAGGGCATAAAGGCTATAGGAGAAATGTGGGCTTTATCTTAGGTGACAAAGATCCAGTGAATGATTTAAAAGAGGGTAAAAACAGGATCAAATTTGCATTTTACCTACATCGTTCTAGTAATACTTGGAATGTTGTTAAACCCAATAGGTTACTAAAATCAAGGGAGTGTGGGGGATCATTTTTTTCCCCTGGTCTGCTGTGACAGTCCAAAATGTGGAGATTCCTATACTCTGGCGTGTTTCTCATTTCTCCCATAGAAGGAACAGTGAGCTACATATTTCCTGTGTTTACTTATCAATTGGATCCAAATTCTAAAGGGAAATGGGATTGTCTTAATGTCTCAATAAACCAAACTGGTGCTAATGCTTAGAGGAGAGGTGAGGGATTTGGATAGAGAACCAGGAAGAATAGATTCTAAACACAATAAAGTTCTGAAGAATAAATACAATTGCTTAGGAGAGTGTGCTGTATTAAAAAAAAAAACAAAACAAAAACCAAAAACCAAAAAACAAGCAAGCAAACAAACAAAACAGCCCAAGAACAGAGACTGAGGAACTCCCAACTTTAAGAGTTGGGTGGAAGAAGTTTAATAATGGAGATGGTCTTTATCTGAAATTCTTGTGAACCGAATTCCAAAGTTTTCAGATTTTAGAAGGTACAGATTGCATATACTATCTATTACCTAACATCCCAGGGAGTGTGGAAAAAAACACATCTGCAGTGAAATGTGTCAATAATCATTCTAAGAAGGATGAAGTGCTCCTTAAGTTTTGCTGATAATTTGCAGTTGAAAAACATTCTGTATACCTTCTGTTACAGATTTCAGTTTCCATGGGGGATCATACAAATCTTTGTCAGTAACAGAAAACAGGACAATTGAGTGCCACAAAAAGGGTGAAATCTGAAACAGTACAGGAATGAGGGTATGCACGTAGGCATAAACATAAACACAAATACAAGTGGCAGAGTGTGACATAAGCAGCTAAAGATGAATGAAGCAAAGGCTTAAGCCAAACCAACAACAAAGGATGAGGAACTGGAGACAGGGGTCAAGACTAAGGAGATAGGGGCGCCTGGGTGGCTCAGCTGGTTGAGCAACTGCCTTAGGCTCAGGTCATGATCCTGGAGACCCAGGATCCAGTCCCACATTGGGTTCCCTGCTCGGCGGGAAGCCTGCTTCTCCCTCTCTCACTCCCCCTGCTTGTGTTCCCTCTCTAGCTGTGTTTCTCTCTGTCAAATAAATAAAAGTCTTAAAAAAAAAAAAAGACTAAGAAGATAGCAATAAATTCATTGTCTCAAGAAACTGCCCATGACTCTGCTTTGGGGCCATTTTACCTTAATACATAAAATCTTAGAGTGGTGGAGAATGGTTAAGAAAATTTTGGAATTAATAAAATTCCTTTGTGAACCCCTCACCTTAACAACCCAGCTAACAGAGAATTAGTTGTTAAAGCACTAAAATTATAAATGAAGAATTTATAAATTATAAATGAAGAGGAAAAAATGATTAACTTTTTCCCAAAATTATCTTCCTTGGAATGAGGAGATAATACAGATTATAGTATAAGATAAGTTACTTTCATTTAGATAAGGCAAGAGCCCAAAAAGAAACAATTTCAACAATTTATTTCTACAGCTTTCTTTCACGAAAATTTATTTACTGTTTGTTCAAATGGCCTCTATAATTTGTGCTTTGTTCTAACATCTAGGATTTGGAGGATGAAAAAGGATAGCAGAATCTAGTCCCCATCTTTACATTTTTTTAGTAGGGGGAGAGGCAGTGGGAGAGAGAGAGAATCTTAAAACAGCTCCACACCCAGCATGAAGTCAGACTTGGGGCTCAATCTTGCAACCCTAAGATTAGGACCTGAACTGAAATCAATAGTTGGACACCTTACAAATAGCCACATAGGCACGCCCTGCCCCATCTTTAAATTTTAATTAAGGAGATAAAACACAAATAATAAAATAAAGAACAATTATAAACAAGTAAAAAATATGGTTAAAATAAGCATAAAAGCTGCCTCTCTCTAATGCTACTTTTTTAAACTTTTTTAAAAAAAGGTTTTCATTTACTTATTTATTTGACAGAGAGAGCATATAAGCAGGGAGAGCCACAGGCAAAGAGAGAGGGAGAAGCAGGCTCCCCACTGAGCAGGGAGCCCAACATCAGGCTCATTTCCAGGACCCCAAGATCATGACCTGAGCTGGATGCAGATGCTTAACTAACTGAGCCACCGAGGTGTCCCTCTAATGCTATTTTTTTGAATTGAAGTAGAGTGGACATAAAATGTTGTATTAGTTTCAGCCGTATAACACAGTGCATAGTGATTGGATGATTCTATGCATTATCTCTAATGCTATTCTTTTTTTTTTTTTTAAGATTTTATTTATTTATTTGACAGAGAGATCACAAGCAGGCAGAGATAGAAGAGGAAGCAGGCTCCCCACCGAGCAGAGAGCCTGATGCGGGCCTTGATCCCAGGATCTCTGAGATCATGACCTGAGCCAAAGGCAGAGGCTTTAATCCACTGAGCCACCCAGGCGCCCTCTCTAATATTACTCTTAAAAATAATAACGTAGGGGCACCTGGGTGGCTCAGTTGGTTAAGCCTCTGACTCTTGATCTCAGCTCAGGTCTTGATCTCAGGGTTGTGAATTCAGGCCCTGCACTGGGCTACACATTGCGCATGGAGCCTACTTAAAAAAAAAAAAAAAAAAAAGTAAAGTAGAACATAGTTATTAATGGAGCAGTATGACCTTAGAGCAGATGACCTTAGGAATTTTTAATGAAGGGAAAAGGACTTTCAAATGATTTCCCCAGGTGAGAGAGGTTCTTAAATGATAATTTTTAAAAATATTTTATTTATTTGTCAGAGAGAGAGAGAGCACAAGCAGGGGGAGTAGCAGGCAGAGGGTGAAGCAAGTTCCCCACTGGGCAAGATCCCAATGTGGGACTTGATCCCAGGACCCTGGGATCATGACTTGAGTCAAAGGCAGATGCTTTACTGACTGAGCCACCCAGGCATGCCTAGAAGATCATAATTACTTAACTCTGGAGCTCTAAAGTAAGAGAGAGCTCTCTGCAACAACCCCCTTATCCATAACCCAGTCTTACATGTTAACCAACATATTTTTCTCTATATTTATTCCTGGAAAACTAGAACAGAAAGATGATAAGCTGAGGAGGAAGAAAAATGGGCAAGCTTTCCCCAATCTTCTATTCCCCTCAAATTTGGGGGAAAACATGGATTTGAAGTTTACCCTGTTATGTATATGCTCACTGAAATGAAATAATTCTTATAGAACTTAAGAGACCATTTGCAGTGCACAAGGTACCTCAGAGCTTGTGATGTTCTTGGTGCTGATAGGTAATTCAGAGTGTGCTAATTGGCCTAATGACCTGATAATCTAGAATGTTTATATACAATATATAACAGCAAATCTGAAGTTTTTGTGGCAACTTAAAAAATGGTTCCCCATGATCAATGTATGTGTTATCTACTCAAGTCCCTGGGCATATTAACTGCATTATTTTCATGACTTATGGCAGTGTTTCCATTCATAAACAAGTCCAATTAAACTTTTTTTAAAACTATGGCTTTGAGAGTCAATTCCTTTTATAAACCAGCATTTGAACTTGAGTGTTTCAGGGATTTAGTTTATATTATATACATGTAGATCCATTCTAAAAGAAATCCAGGACATATATTCATAGAGACAAGTCCATCCTGTATTTGCTTCACTTAATATATCTGATCACTTGGAAATAATACAGAGATTGAGGCTCACCTGAATCAGAACTCAGAAATGTGATAAGATATTGGATGCCTTTATAGTCTCTCACTGCTCTTTGATTTTTTTCATTTCCCATACATAATACCCGTATACAGTTCATTACATTTATTAGCACATTTTCTATGTCTAACTTTAAAAGACTTATCAGAGCTGGTATTCCATTCTAAAAATAAAGAAACAAAAATTAATTGATGGGCATATGATGTGATAAGCACTGGGTGGTATACACAGCTAATGGTTGAACACTACATCGGAAACTAAGGATGTATTGTATGTTGGCTGATTGAATTTAAATTAAAAAACAATTGAATTATATAAAATTTATTCAATCTTTATTTAAAAATGTAAGTCTATAATCTTTCCTTCTCTAAGTACTTGCTTGTGGAGGAAAGAATGATTGCCCACAAACAAATGTATCTACTGGTATATCACATTAAATGACAGTTAATATAAGTTTAGGCATAAAGTAGCCTCCTCTACATCAAAATAAATTATTTTATTGGGTCTATTTAGCAAAAAGGTTCAAAACTTAAGGAAGGCAAATATTAGCAACGAATCATACTGACAAAATATGTTTGGAAGAAGTAATCTATTGCTGAGTTACAAAAGAAGAGATGGACTCTGCATTGTGGGGGAAACAGAATCTACATTGTGAGGTATTATGCACCAGTCTCTGTTGGCTTAGGGAAAAGTAAAGCTGAAAGGATCCATGCATACAATTCCGTGGCACAAGTTATATCCTTGCTAGCCCAGAACTGGGTTCTTTCCCACACACACTTCCTGCAAATAGCCAGACCAAAAAGAACTTACCTAATTCAAAGATGAATGATGATCATAAAGGAACTAAAACAGCATCTGTCCAAATATATTTAAGAAAAAATAGAAAAACTTATGACAGATGAAGAGTACTCATCAAAAAAATATTGCCACAAAATATGACAGATGAAATTGTAACCAAAAGTGGTTACAATTATGAATGAAAAAAATTAATGAGGCAATCACCTCTATAAAACAAGAATGCACAGGAGAGACATCAGAGCGCAAGGAAGATTTTTTTATTTTTATTTTTTATTTATTTTTTTGAGACAGAGAAGTAGAAACGAGAGCTGAAAAAGCTCAGGAAAGATATGGAGAAATATAAAAATCAAACTGTAATCAACACAAAAGTAAATCAATGCTGAAAAACATAGCAAGTGACAGGACAGGATTGAGGAAAAAAAATGAAATAAAATGTAACAATGAATGGAAAGACTAGGGAAAAATGATTATTATATAAAATAGGAAAAAGTGATACAATACACAAATAATTAGTGTTCTCACAGTTGGTTGGTCATTTAATTCAGACCAATAAATTCAGTGGTCAGTATTTGACTTTTACCTTACAATAGCTTTGACACTACTGATCATTTTTTCCTCTTTGAAACACTTTCTTTACTTGACTGATAAGACAACAGATTCTTGAGGTTTCCTCCTACTTTGCTGCCCATTCCTTCTTAGTCTCTTTTGAGATCCCTCCAGATCTTGAAACTTTCCTACACATCCTGGTAACTCAACTTTCAAAATATAATACAGAATGTGATCACTCCTCACCATTTCCACTATTATCATTCTGGTCCATTCTGGTCTAATCCATATCATTATATGTCATTTGGATTACTATAATAGTTTTTAAATCAGTCTCGCAACATCCACCCTTGCCCACCTACTTTGAAACAGAAGGTAAAGTGATATAAATCTCTCTACGGAACTTTCCAAAACAAAATCATTCAATGACTTAACATACTCAGAATAAAAGCTAAGGTGTCTAACAGTTGCTTATATCACCTTACATAATGTGGTCCACCTTCACCCAACTAAGTATCTCTTTTTTCTTTTCCCTCAGCTACTTCTGCCTTCCTGCTGTTCCTTCAACATTCCAGGCACATTCCAACTTCCATTAACTTTGCACTTATCTCCTCGCCCTAGAGTACTCTTCCGCAAAGAAAAACACGACATACTCTCTCACCTACCTGAGGTCTGTACTCAAATGCCAACTTCCCCCTTCCCTTTCCCTGCTTTACGTTCCTCCTTACCACTTCTTCTCACCTAATGTACTATATATTTAGTTTATTTGTTTTGTTTATTGTCTTGCTACTGCCAACTACAAGTTCCATGGCACTGGGGTTTGTCTTTTCCATTCACTTCTATCACCCAGCATCCAGAATAAAATCTGCCATCTAAGAAACTCACAAAAAGTACTTGTGTGAATGGACTAAAAGACTACTACAGGAAAAAAAACACTTAAATGTATGAATTCATAAAAATATTCCAAAAATAAAAGATGAATATACATATTGAAAAGTTAGACCAAATCCCAGCAAAAACAGGTAACTAATGTTGATATGTCAGTCCTGGACTCTAAAGATAAAAAGAGAAAGAAAACACTGACCATACAGTAGAAGATTTAAAAATAATAATAGCAAACTATGACAAAACTAAGATTAAATGTCATGTCAGTAAATGTAAGTGAGCTATACTCGATAAAAAGTGATTGGCAAAGCAAAACCTAACTATGCTGTATATAAGAGACACACTTATCCTAACTCTGGTTAATTGTTAGATTAACTGGAGATTTATAAGTCCTTTTTTTTAAGGTTTTATTTATTTATTTGACAGAGAGAAACACAGCCAGAGAAGGAACACAAGCAGGGGGAGTGAGAGAGGGAGAACCAAGCTTCCTGCCAAGCAGAGAGCCTGATATGGGGCTCAATCCCAGGTCTCCAGGATCATGACCTGAGCCGAAGGCAGTCGCTTAACCAACTGAGCCACCCAGGTGTCCAGAGATTTATAAGTTCTAAATAAATAAAGGCTAACTCCAGAGGTACGCCTGGGGTGTCTGTATTTCTAATATATTTTCCAAATGATAACAAACCAGCTAACAGGAAATGACTCAAAAAAAGTTAAAAAGGATAGGCAAAGCCAAATTATACATGAGAACACAAAAGAAACAGATCACAAACATAATTCTGGACAAGACAGAATTTAGGACAAAAGTATTATTATACTTGACCGAAAGAATACTTTTTATGATGCTAAATGTCTCTATCCATGGTGAAGACGCATCACCTGAAGAACACTGCAAGTTGGTGCAGCCACTTTAGAAAACAGTGTGGAGATCCCTTAAAAAATTAAAAATAGAGCTACCCTATGACCCTGCAATTGCACTACTGAGTATTTACTCCAAAGATACACATGTAGTGAAAAGAAGGACCATGTGTATCCCAATGTTCATCGCAGCAATGGTCACAATCACCAAACTGTGGAAAGAGCCAAGGTGCTCTTTAACAGACGAATGGATAAAGAAGATGTGGTACATATATACAATGGAATACTACGCCTCCATCAGAAAGGATGAATATCCAGCTTTTGTAGCAACATGGACTGGATTGGAAGAGATTATGCTGAGTGGAATAAGCCCAGTAGAGAAAGTCAAGTATCACATGGCTTCACTTACTTGCGGTGCATGAGGGGTAATATAGAGGACAGTAGGAGAAGGAAAGGAAATGGGAAGTAGGGTAATTCGGGGAGAGAAACGAAACATGAGAGACTTTGGACTCAGAAACAAACTGAGGGTCTTGGAGGGAAGGGGGTGGGGGGATGCGAGAGCCTGGTGGTGGGTACTGAGGGCACGTATTGCATGCAGCACTGGGTGTGGGGCATAAGCAATGAATCTTGGAACACTGAAAAAGTAAAATAAATTTTAAAAAAAGGAAAAAAATAATCTTATAACTATCTACTAAAATATCTTAAATAAAACATTAACAGACACAATAAGGTTGGTTTTATTTAAGGAAATATAGCTTGGCAAAGACTGCTTGGTGTTCACAAAAAGTAACTTTCTGGTACACAGTTGACTACATTTTCCAGCCAGAACAGAAATAGCCCAAGTGGTAGCATTTCTTATAATATCTTCTCGTAAACAACAAGAAGTAACCACACCCTAGAGTTAAGTAGGTACTTGGCCTGCCTTCCATGTTATCGCAGATGATAGTTTCACCAGGTATTTTTGTTGAGAAACAGTCCTCCTTGGGCCTCTTGCATGCCTACCTGTATTGATGTGTATCAAGATGGTGATAGCTCTTGCACCTAAGCCGTTCCTCAGGATTTTATGTAGCTAGTAATCTTGAAAGGTACAACAACATCTCCCCTCAAAGAATAGACTGACTTGCTGACTGCTACCAAAGCGATAGGTTTCTTAAGCTCAGGGTTCTTCTGGGGCAATGCAATACGAATGAGGGGGTAGCCTCCTTTGGGATCCACTGTGTTGCGTTGGAAGAAGGGGACAGGGAAACCAGACAACTCTGCTGGAGCTCATGCCCTTTGCTCTACTTGCTCTAGTACTATCTTGCTCCTGCTTACTTTTGGCACTCATGGAATTGTGGTAGGTTTGTTCTTTGCATTCTTCCTCGAGACTGGAATTCTTCCCTGGGACTTCCACCACAGCACAATAACATGGGTGTTGTACCTTTCTAGCATCTATATAAGGGAATTGTTGTCAGACAAAATGATAGTCTATTAAAAAACTTACATATTTGGCAATAACGTCCTTGTTTTCAAGTTGAGCAATATCGTATAAAATGACAGCACAGCGAGAATGTAGTTCAGGCTCATCAGAAACCAGTAGGTTGATCAGAGCTGGGATGCCTCCTGCCTCTACTATAGCATGCACGATGCTTGCATGGGTTGAGATATTACTCAATAACCCAACTGTTTTGCACTGTAATTTTATTTTGGAACCTTTTAATAGATTGATTAAGGCAGGAATGGTACCTATAATTAAGAAATCAAGAAAAAAAACATGAATTATTTGTAACCATTCACAGTTAACATATGACAAGATTTCAATAATGATTATGGTCATTGCCATATAAATAATTTGCAAATAATTCTACAAAATATTTATAAAATTATTTGAAACTATATGAATGTACTTTTCCGACTTCTCTACAATTCAGGCAGCTCTCATTGCTCACACAATTGATATTCACACAGCACACAAGCCTATATTTCATACTGGAGACTTGAAGCTTCCTTGGAACCATGGACTTTTGGCTGAAGATGATGTATGAATAAATTCTTTGAGCTACCATATGACAGACTTCAGTTTTGGTATTTCATCTAATTTTTGTGGCAGTGTTTGTGCAATTATTTGAGCATTTTTTAATATCTCACCCATTTTTTTTTGCAAGCAACTGAAAACAAAAAGTGCTGAATCTAGCAAAAAACAACTTTAGCTTCATTAATAACAATTGGTTCAAGGATGGAGATCACTGGATATGGATAAAAACAGAAAATCTGGCTTCAGCTAGATGTTTATATATGAGTTCAATGTGAAAGAAATAAAAGAACAGCCTCTAGCGCACACAAGAAATGCTGGAAAATATAATGGGTATAGTTAGGGTTTTATTTATCCACCTGCAATGAAACCTCCTTCATGACTTAACTATGGTTCACTTTTTGGACACAGAACTTTTTTGTACATGTTTTTAGGAACACTAAAGGTTAGTTTCAGGGTACTGCCTATATTTTTTATTCATTCATCTATTCACTCAACAAATATTTATGGAGCATTTCATATATGTCCAATATCCACTTTAGAGCTCTGAATACCACCTTGGACAGTGCAGATAGAACAGTTCTATCATTTCAGAAAGTTATAGTGGATAATGGTGCTCTCAAAACAACCCAATGAGGCAGGAATCATTTGGTTAATGAAGAAATTAGGATCAGAGAGGGTAAGCAATTAGCTTAAGTTCTAAATGTAGAGCTACTTACAAACCCAGGGCTGACACAAAAACGGCTACTTTTTAAAGTTTTTATTTGAAGTCCAGTTGGCTAACACACAGTGGAATACTACTTTCAGGTATACAATATAGTGAGTGATTCAACACTTCCATACAATACACAGTGCTCATCATAAAAAAAACTGCTATTTTTAATTTTAAAAATAAATTATGTAAATACAGAATAAGGATAATTCCTAAGTGACGGTAAATATAAAAGGCAGACAGTAAGTAATTTAAGATCTTTTTTGAGTTTGTACATTTTTAGAGAAGTGGAATTTATAAAGTTTTTTGATCACGTGTAATTTCCATGTGAAAAATAAAAAATAAAGCTGTCAGAGAAAGACAGATACTTATGATTTCACTTATATGTGAAATCTAAAAAACAAAATAAATGCATAAACAAACAAAAAGTAGAATCAGACCTCTAACTACAAAGAACAAACTGATGGTTGCCAGAGGGGAGGGAAGGGGGAGTGGTTAAAAAAAATGGGTGAAGGGGAATGGAAGATACAGGCTTCCATATGGAATGAATGAATAAATCATAGGAATAAAAGGTACAGTATAGGGAATATAGTCAATGGTATTGTAATAGCATTGTGTGGAGAAGGCATGAATAGACATTTTTCCAAAGAAGACATCCAGATGGCTAACAATACATGAAAAGATTCCCAACATCATTCATCATCATGTAAATACAAATTAAAACCACAATGAGATATCACCTCACAGCTGTCAGAATGGCTAAATTAACAACACAAGAAACAACAGGTGTTGGCAAGGATGCAGAGAAACGGGAACCCTCTTGTATTGTTGGTCGGAATGCAAACTGGAGCAGCGACTCTGGAAAACAGTATGGAGTTTTCTCAAAAAGTTAAAAATGGAACTACCCTATGGTCCAGCAAATTGCACTACGAGGTATTTGTCCAAAGGATACAAAAACACAGATTCAAAGGCATACATGCATGTTAAATATCAATTAGTAAATATACAAAGAAGAAGATGTTTATAGCAGCATTGTCAACAATAGCCAAATAATGGAAAGAACCCAAATGTCCAATGACTGATGAATGGATAAAGATGTGTGGTGTAGTGTGTGAGTGTGTGTGTGTATGCAGTGTGTATATTATTCAGCCATCAAAAAGAATGAAATCTTGCCATTTGCAATGACATGGATAGAGCTAGAATGTATTATGCTAACTGAAATGTCAGAGAAAGACACATGATTTCACTCATATGTGGAATTTAAGAAAGAAAACAGATGAAAATATGGGAAGCAGAAAAGAAAAAAAGGAGAGAGGGAAACAAGTTGTAAGAGATCCTTAATGATAAAGAACAAACTGAGGGTTGATGGAGGGAGGTGGGTCAGGGAAGGGCTAGATGGGTATTAAAGAGAGCACTTGCTATCAAGAATACTACGTATTGTATGTAAGTGATGAATCATTGAATTCTACTCCTGAAACCAATACTGCACTGTATGTTAACTAGAATTTAAGTAAAAATTTGAAAAAAAAAATAGCATTGCATGGGGACAGATAGTAACTACACTTACAGTGAGCATAGCATAATATATAGAGTTGTTGAATCGCTGTGTTGTACATCTGAGACTAACATAACATTGTGTGTCAACTATACTCAAATTTCAAAAAATATATAATTATGTAATATCTATAAATTAATAAACACAAATATTTATGCCATATATATTTATAAGGTAAAGGAGGTGATCTTAGAAAAAAGAAAAATGGAAACTTAAAATGAAGTAAAAAAGTTTCCTCTACAATTAAAAATAGATTTTTAAGGGGTGCCTTGGCTCACTCAGTTAAACAACTGCCTCCAGCTCAGGTCATGCTTCTGCTCTCTCACTTGCTTTCTTGCTCTCTCTCTCTCAAATAAAGAAATAAAAACTTAAAAAATAGATTTTAAAGTGGTTGAAAATAATTATAGCCTTATATAAAATAGTGTAAGCAAAAGACAGTTAATAGATTTTACATCACCTGCATCCAAAATAAATTTCCAGTATCCATCATTTGCTAAGCAAATTACTTCCAAAGACATCACAGCCATCATCCTTCGTTTATAGCTTTCACACTGCAACATTTCTGGTAAGTGTTCAACAGAAAAACACATGCTATAATTTTACAAGTAGGAATGACTGATCTGCTTCTGTACAGCCCAAGTGAAGCTGTGCATTGAGATCACCACTATCACTACCAAATGCTATTCATTAAATTCCCTCTATACATGGCCTTTGGTGAGGTGCTGAACAGATTGCAAATGCCCATCATTTCTGAGGTTTTATGATCTATAGAGTTAGTACAAAAAAGTCTGAAATTTTTTATCTTTGGTCTGAATGACTTAGATTGACTGGTCACATGGTTCAAATATACTGGGAAAACAGTATACATTTCTCTTGTCCTGAAATCAGTTGTTGAACAAAATTTGAGTGTGGGGGCACCTGGGTGGCTCAGTCCCTTAAGTTTCTGACTCTTGGTTTCAGCTCATCTCATGGGTCCTGAGATTGAGCCCTGCATTGCTCCATGCTCATGAGGGGTCTGCTTGGAATTCTCTCCCTCTGCCCTCCCCCCACTTGCATGCACTCTCTTTCTCTAAAATAAAGAAATCTTTAGAAAAAAAATTTGAGTGTGAGTTTCAAGGATGACAAAGTAAATTACATTATTGTCTTTAAATGAAAATTTAATATCCATTAAATCATATACAAAGTTTTATACATTTCCTGAGGATGAAGAAAATATTTCAAAAAATCTTAAGTAACTTATACTCCAGATAGAAGATAATGCAAATAAATGTATATGCCTCTAAATAATGTCTATGGTACAAGAAAGAAACCACAGAGAAGTATCCTTTCCTATTCTCTCTCTACGCAACCCCTTGGAATAGCAAATCTGGTTCCGATCCTACTTTGGCTAGATCACTCCATGACGCTCTCTTAAAATTCAGCTACTACTCCAAGAGCCAAACCTGGAGACGACTAATTAACTTTGACTAACGCTTCCTTTCCTCATAGTGGAAATGGGCAGTGTGAGGAAGGAGAGCTATTCCAGGGCTCAAAGAAGCAATGACCAGATGCACACTGGTTACTGTTGTGTTCAAGTCATTATCAGCACTTCCAAACAAAGGCTGCAGGAAAGAGTGGCTGTCAGGAATTTTTCCGTGCCATTAGGCTATTCCTCTCAGGGGTTGGTTCTTCCAACCATTGAGGTATTTCATATGCGTTATTCTCTTAAAAGTAACAGGATGGCCTTCTGAATCCCTCCTAAAAAGCCTGGGATATAATGATATATATGCATGCAAATAAACACTGGAAACACCCTCTAGTACCTCTTGGGACTGATGTAATTGGAATGTGTTCCCAGTACCCAGTAAATTCCAAAAGCAGGTACTGAGCCCCTTTGAAACTAATTATTCTGACTTCTTGTGTCAGTGGAACGGAGTTGAAAATCTTAAATATATTTTAACTCATCCTAAAATGAGTTGTTGGGAAAGCCATCAGTTTACATTCCCAATTGGCTTCATTTTTGCTTTAGTTTTATTTTAGTAAAGTAATCCATCCTCGTGATTCAGAGTTAAATATTACTAAAAGGCCTATAACAAAATATAGTGGTTCCTTGCCTCACCCTCTCCACTTTTCTAAGTTCATCTCTCCATATTTAACCACTCTGGACTCTTTCCCTATACCTTCTGTTATTTACATTTCTTCATGTTTCTAAATACTTCCATCTACTTTCCCTGTATCAATTTTATTTTATTTTTTTTAAGATTTTATTTCTTTATTTGTGTGTAGCGAGGAGAGAGAGTGAATAAGCAGGGGGAGCAGCAGGCAGAGGGAGAAGCAGGCTCCCTGCTGAGCAAGGAGTCCATGCCGGACTGGATCCCAGGACCCTGGGATCATGACCTGAGCAGAATGCAGACGCTTAACAGACTGAACCACTCAGGTGTCCCAGCACCATATCAATCTGAGACATCATCAATTGACCTCAAGTTGTGGTAAATGAGAAGCTGGCTCTTCCAACACTGCACTGCTATTTCCTCACTCCCCTTCATCCTGTTTATTCACTTCAATTAATATTCCATACTTAATTATAATGTCTACACAGATATTATTCATGGGTAAGTGTTGCAGTGTACTACAGTTTTGGCTCTATTACTTTTGTCTTTCCTGGAGGTAATAATTTCCTTATTTTATTTTGTCTCCTCAGTGCTCTTTGTACCTTTTGGGAATGGCTCCCACACTTTCCCTTTGGCTTGGGCAGAGTTTCCACTCTGGGACTTCCCTTTGCTCTCATCTTTGAAATCCTCTTTGCTTTTCTCTTGGGTCAGAATCTCAATTTCCTGTTTTTGAGGAGAATTCCTACTTTAGTATCTCTAGGTCCTTTCTGTCTAGCCTCAGCAGAGAGCATTCCTGACTGGCACTGCCAGTCCTAGAGCCTCCTGGAGATTCATGGTGGAAGTCTGAGAAGTACTCAGCTTCCCCACTGTTAGCTTGTTCTCCAGCCTCCTAAGTCCTAGTCTTGCCTGCTTCCAATATTTTGTTGCTATGGTATCCTTTCCTGTTTTCTCTTGCATGTTTGTTTCCTGCCGTTGCTGATGTACTTCTTTAAGCTCAACGTATTTTAGTGGGGTCTTGGGGGAGAGTAAAAGCAGATATGTGCATTCAATTGCCCTAGTAGCCCTTACCTTTATAGTATTTCTTGGCTAGACTGAACCAAATTTGGAAAAAAATCTCCAGCAAAATTTTTCACAGAACATTTATAAATATGTGAGGAAAAATGTTGCTGAGTCTGTCTTTTAAATTAAGAAGAAATAAACTGGAGGGAATCTTTTTCACTTGAACTTTAATTTCCTTCTTTCCTTGTGTTTTTGTTGTTGCTATTTTTTTTAATTTGCCTTTTTGATGGAGAAGAGGATAGATGGACTTTTGGAGAAAGTTGGAAAATAAAAACAAATATAATTATATAAGATATTGTCTGGGTTATTATTCTTTGATTTTAATTTGGAAATAAAACTACTTTGTACCCACAAAAATATAGTTCAGTATTATTTTTATTTCTGGTTTTAACTAAAAAATGTTTATGATCTTTAACTGTTTAAAATATGATGCATATATTATTTTATTTGCTCTATTTCAGAGTAAGTATCAACGACTAAGCTGAATAATAATCGGAACATTTATTTATAAAGAGATTATGTTGTATACTCACCTACCAAAGTTTTCCAAACTGGGAGTTCAGGAAGATTTAATTCTACTATATGCTTGAGAACCTCTGTGTGAAAAGTTAGCACTGATAAATGAATTATATTATTTCCTTTAATATCTGTTTTTCTCCAGTTAGCACCAAGAGAGAACAGGTACTGAATAGTGTCCAGTGCTCCCGAGGTGGCAGCAAGTAGCAGGGGAGTACACTGATTCCTAAAAATCGAGGATTTATTATAGTAACTAAGCACAATGATATCAGCACATTTTACAAACAGGGAAACTAAGGCTCTGGTAGTGTTCTAACCTATTTTGTCCAGTTCTCAAATCCCAGTTTCCTTATTGTGGCAGAACCTAACAGAGTTTCTCAAAATCCCACTACCTACTTTTTAGATAATGAAGACCTTTTGGTTAGGCATATGACAATCCACGCAAATATTACACTTCCCAGCTTCTTTTATGGATAGCTATGACCACATGCCTAAGTTTGGCCAATGTGGTGTTAGTAGAAGTTACATGGGCAACTCCCTGAAGAGAAAAGGAATGTGCCGTTACCTTTCATTTCTTTTTCTCTTCATGGCTAAAGGAAAGAAAGAGTTGCCAACTTGTACCAGGATATGGAAACCACATGTGAAGAAGCAATGAGAGGAAGATCACATGTTCACCTTGTCTGAACTACAGTATTTTGGCCACGTTTGTCACCGCAGCTTCAACTGTATCTTACCTAACGCGTCTACTGACTAGCAATGTGACCTGAAGCAAACTGGGTTACATTTTTCGTCTGTCAAATGACAACAGCACACAGTGTTAGTGTCAGGGATGAATATTCCCCTCTTATTCTCGTTTAACCATGTCACATGCCTCAAATGTTATTTTTTTACCCTTATACCCTGGCTTTCCTCTCTTCATGAAACCGCCCTTCTCTTGCTGCCTGTTCTTGACCTATGTCCAGCTAGCCCCAGATCTCTCTCTTTCTCTCTCCCCTCTATTCCCTTTTTTCCTGGGCCTTGGGGAAATTCTTGTCTTTTATGAGTAATCACCTCTTCACTTTCTCCCTTTTGTACTTTTAACAAGACCATTCTCTTGCTTTATCCTACTCAATGGTAGGAATAAAGGAATAAACAACTTCTACTTTAACACCATCACTCTGATTTTCCCCATATGAAAAAATATACTATCAAATAAATTATATTTCTCTTTTCAGTTCCATATTGCCATTCCCCCTGCCCTGCAGGATCCTCTTCCAGAATCTTAGCTCATGAATTGCCTCACCAACATGACTTGAAGTTCCATGCTAATGACCATCTGTGTGCTGATCTCTTGGTTCCTTATCCTACCTTCATTTGTGCTCTGCAGTCACACACACCTGCATTGTCACACTCATCATTAGCTCCACATAGATCCCAATCTCAGTGCCCACTATGAATCCTTTCCTTTTTCCTTATGTTCATAGATAATTTCTTATTTCTACCTCTGGTATCTAACTATTTGACCTTTTGCAATCTACCAGTCTTCATCCCTGCCCCTACCACAGCGTCCCACCCCCTCCAGCTCTGCTCAAAGACACATCATCACCATATGACAGAACTAGAGCTGACTTGGGTCTCTATATTCCATGGCTCTATCCAGAATCTATTGGTTGGAGAAACTATTAGCAAGAGATTCTGGTGTCCTGAAAGCTTTCTATGTATCTCTGCCCCAACCTAGATGAATAATTAATTTCTTCACTGAATAAAAATGGCCAGGTTATTTGAAGACACAGAAATAGCTAAATAAAACTGTACCTAAATCATATTCAGATTCAAAATGATAGCCTGTCTCTCAATTACTATCAAGAATGTACTTTCAGGAGAAGTTCTATCTCCATCCTAAAGGTTGGTCCTCTGCTAAATCATGAAATAGAATCGTGAAATAGAAATTGTGAAATAGAAGCTAAATTGTGAAATTGTGTTTGGGATGTTTTCCTATTTCAAAGTTACTTTCTTCCTTTTAAAAAAAAAAAACCTATTTTTAAGAAATTTTATTTTTGAGTAATCTCTACACTCAATGGGGCTTCAAACTTACAACCCTGAGATCAAGAGTCACATGTTCTACCAACAGGTGCCCCCAAAGTTATTTTCTTTTTAATGTGTTTCTCTTCTGGATACCATTAGATGTTTCTCCTATTATCTGAGGACTATCCACATTGGTCTGGAGCACTTGAACTGCCTCCTCGTTGGTTAGGTTCCAATTTAGAGCACATTTCTCCTCCTTAGTCTCAGGCTTCTTCCAGAGCACTAAGTAGTTAACATGATAAACTGGTCTGTAGGGCCACATCATTGAGGTAGCCTGTTAGGCTAGGAGAAGTTCTGTCTTTATACATTCTAGAGGTAAGTGGTAGATGAAGAACGTAGTGACCGGATCAGAGTAAGCCTTACACCTTTCACATCAATGACACCCGCCATTCCTTTACTGTCACTGGGGCAAGTCAAGAAAGCAGAAATTTATATTTTTACAAACGCTTAATAACTTACTCAGCCGTTGCTTCTGCTTCCAGCAAACTAGGATCCTTCCTATAGAGAGCAATTATGATGCCAATATTATCATAGAAAGCAGCAAAGTGAATTGGCATCCAGCCTCTTTTTTCAGAAAGTGTGTAATCAGCTTTGAAACAGAGTAGACAGATGGTTGTTTCCAATGAGCAAGCCTGTGCAGCCAGGTGTAGAGGTGTTGGACCTAAAATGGATGGACGGTTACTTAAGTGATCAATATCTAACATGTCTATCCAAAAAATGTCTTTTGGGGGCACCTGGGTGGCTTAGTGGGTTAAGCGTCTGCCTTCGCCTCAGGTCATGATCTTAGCATCCTGGAATAGAGGCCTGCATCAGGCTCCTTGCTCAGCAGGGAGTCTGCTTCTCCCTCTCCCTGCTCTTGTTCTTTCTCTCTCTTTCCCCTTCACAAATAAAAAAAAAAATCTTAAAAAATTAATTAATTAATTAAAAGTATATCTTTTTCATCCATAGAACTTAGTACTGTGATATAAAAGCTCCAAGATAAGCACTAAAAGGATTAATTTAGGTCATTCTATATTTCTTTAACTTAGAATATCTGATCATTAAAAGTCAATCCTTTATAAATTAAGAATAAATACATTGAAAATATTAAATATTTGAAAAATTAAATCAATGTTTAAAATAGTCTTGTGATCAAATAAGTTGTTTCTTGTTTAAATTATTTTACATTTCATTTAAATGTTTTACAGTGGGAAGTAAGATCCTTTGAAATTGAAGGAAAAATATGCTCACAAAAGCCCTCTATGCCATGAAATCCAGTGGTTTTTTTCAATTCTTGTCTTACTTCTCAACAGCAAGTTTCTTCCCTTTTAAAATAGTTTCTTTCCCTTGGCTTTTGTGATATCATAACTTCCTGTTTCTTTCCTACTCCTCTGGTTACTCCTTTGTAGTCTCCTTTGAGATGTTCTCATTGTCCTAATGCTTACCTGAGCCTTAAGGCTCCACCTTGGGTCTTTTTATCTTTGCAGTGATTTCATTTACCACCTAAAGTTGATGACTTCTAGGAATGTCTCTAGTTCTGTTTTTTTTCACCAAGCTCTACATCTTTATCTCCAACATCTCACTAGGTGTCTCTACACACCACCTCAAACTTAACATGCACCAAATTGAATTTTATTTCCCTCCAAACCTGGTCCTCTTTCACTGCTGCCTAAATCAGTGAAGGGTATCACCATCCAGCCAGTTCCACAAACCAGTAACCTGAAAGTCTCCTTAGTATCTCCTTTCATCTCATTTCCATAACCAGTCTGTCACCAAATCTAAGTATCTCTACAACCTATCTTTACTGCCACCACCTCCCCATTCCAAGCCTCCCACCTCTTTCTTGCCCTTCACCAATCCATTATTTCAAAATATAAACCCAGTATTCTTTTTAGTGTCTTCTCAAAGCCATCTGATCATCAATAGAGGAAAAGGATCCACTGGCTCCAATTTAACCTGAACTGCGAGCTATTCCCCCTCCCTCCAAAAACCCATGACATGCACAACTTGTTCCCTTCATTTGGGCCTTCTTGCAGTTCCTCAAATGTTGGGTAACCAGCCTCATGACCCAGCTTGTTAGGGCCTGCTTAGCTTCAAGGCCTCCCTATTCATCCTCTTACTCATTTTAACTTTTGGGCCGTGTATTCTAAACAAACTAATGGCCTTCGTAAAAGACCGGGTCAGTACAGTGCAGCTAATGGTCCTGAGACAACAATATAAAGGACTTTCTGGCCCCAAATATGTAGAGGCCTCTCACCTAAATGAGTAAGATTCCTCATTATGAACAAGTAAAGGGGGTAATGTTAGGGCCTTCAAGGCCACCATAACAAGTTCTGAAACTCCCTGATGATTTAGGCCTCTACATATCTAAGACCCCCTGGTGATTCATGCCTTTACAAGGCCGTGTTTACCAAATGAGGGCAGTTGAGTCAAGAAACCATTTGCGCATCTTGCTTCAGTTCCTGGAATATGTGTGTATGTGTGAGGGGGTGTGTGAGGGGGTCAAAATGTTATCTCACCCAACTTCTCTGTAACTTGTTTGTCCTTGCCTATAAAAGCTGTGCTGAAAGTATGCTCGGGGTCTCTGAGCATGACCGGTAACGTCCACGCGGAGGCCCGGGTTCGAACCTGACAATAAACGACCCTTGCCGCTTGGCTTTGACTCTGGACTCTGGTGGTCGTCTTTGGGGGGTTTCGGAATATGGGCACAACAAGCTTGCCCAGCAAAGTGCTCCTTTATGCCTGTTGCCCCAGCATGTTGATTAATAGTGCCTCTTCCATTTTCAAGGCTCCCTGATTGAATGATGAATTATCTAGTCACCTTGTGCTAGTCCTGCTGTCTGAGAGCTTCCTTCTCCCAAACAACGCTTTCCTGACTGGGGTCCAGCTAGCTCCTACTTCTCAGTATAAATGGTAATTCCTCAGTGAAGCACTGGCTTTCTCCCAACTTAGACACTTCCAGGGGCCTCCGGTCTGCCTTACTCATATAAGCTTTATATCATAGCCTTTGATCATTGGTAATATCTGACCTGATTTATCTAGCCAAAATCATTGCTTAGTCTTCCAGTCTGGTCAGGCATGGAAGGCGCTTATGCCACCACTCTGTCCTAACAGCAAGTAGAAAACTAAACAAATTGAGAAGTCAACATCTCTCCTTGGATATGACTGAGAAGTGAAATCTCAGCAAAAATGCTGCTCCCCCCAAAGTTGGAGATATAGACAGGCTGATAGGAGAAGCAAAACTGACTGAAAACAACCCTCCACAGGCCCCGGGCCGAGAGTAATAAAGCTGCCTTTGCCCCTCCAGTTATCCCAGAATTTTTTTAAGTTTGCTTTTTTTTTTTAAGATTTTATTTATTTATTTGACAGAGAAAGATCACAGGTAGGTAGAGAGGCAGGCAGAGCGAGTGGAGGAAACAGGCTCCCTGCTGAGCAGAGAGCCCGATATGGGCCTCGATCCCAGGACCCTGAGATCATGACCTGAGCGGAAGGCACAGGCTTCAACCCACTGAGCCACCCAGGCACCCATAGTAGTCTTTTAAGTTTTAGCAATCACCCTTAGCCCATGTGATCGATGAACCTTTTTTTGTATATCTCTAGATCACATATTCTTTCCCAGAAAGAACAGAAGCCTTCTGCACAACACAAAGTAGAAATCGGAGCCTCCTGCACAACCCGTTGGCGCTAAGGAACCAGACCCCTTTGCACACCCCCTTGCACAACCCTAAAGCACTGCGATAATGTCTATGACTGACACCACTGAGTCTGCTTGTAATTAAAGAAATGCTACAGACCACCGCAGATTTATGGTTAACGCTCTTAAACTCCCTCAAAACTCCTTCTTGAGCCAAGCAGAAACCTTGGAGTTGGCCTTTGGACAGGAGTCTGCCTTCTCTCCAGGTGGCCAGCATCCTGAATAAAGTCATATATTCCTTTCCAATCAAAACTCATCTCTTGAGAATTGGCTTTTTGAGTAGCCGGCAGCTGAACAGGAGTTTTGGTAACAGTAGGAAAATCTGAACTATAAGAAACAAAACGTTGGTGGCTCATTGTGGGTAAATTGGGGAGTTAAAAACTCCATGAGGACTCAGTCCCAGGGGGTCCCCATGCTTTAGTGGGTTTTAACTCCAGAAGTTTGACCTCACAGTGGGTATCAAAGAAAGGTCCCCTCGTGCTTGGGGGGCTGAGAGGGAGAGGGGAGCAGGGAAAAGAAACCATTTTGAGATATACCAGAACATTCCCTGTCTCTTAACAAGGCTTGCCCTCAGGGGAAACTATTTTACCAGAGCCTAACCTGCTGGGTTTTTATTAGAGCTGGGAAAAGAGAAATACCCAACTCTATCCCTTCTGCAGCCACCCTGACGCACCTAAGGTTGGGGCGAGAACTGACATGTAGAAGTTCACAGTCCAGGAACACAGGTTCCCCAAAAGACAGACCGAATCATAGGACTAGAGAGCATGGTGGCTCCTTTCAATCAGCAAAAGGCTGTGGGCTGCTCTTAGCAGCAGAAACACACCAAAACAACTTGAAGAGTTTAAAAAACAAACAAAAAAACCCCAAAAAACCACAAGCCTCCCCACCCACCTTCTCCTTCTCTTCCCCGCCTTCCTCCAAAAAAAAAAAGAAGAGAAAAAAAATTTTTTTTTCAGCACAACCTGAGGGCAGGAGTGCTATTCTTCTATCTCCCTCTCACTACTTCAAAGTGTGCTAAATAGAAATACTGAATCTTGGCACCCACCCAGGCCCTCTGAATCGGAATCTGCATTATAACAAGATCCCTGAAGGATTCCTTTCTACTTGAAAGTTTATCCCAGAGTCCTGGGGTAAAGCACCCTCCCCCAATTTCTGCAAAGTCTGAAGACTTTTGTTTGTATTGGCTCTACGGTGGGGATTGCTTCTGGCATTTCGCAGTTAGAAGCCAGGAGTAATACTAAACATTTTTTTTCTAACATTTTAAAATTTAAATTCAATTAATTAACAGCATATCATTAGTTTCAGAGGTAGAGTTCAGTAATCAATACTAAACATTCTATAGTGCACAGGAAAACCCCCACCACAAAGAATTATCCGGCCTACAGTGTCAACAGTGCTGAGGATGAGACACACTGGCTTGAGACGGTAGAATTAGGGATGTTCTGGAGCATCTTATGTAGACTGAAGAAACTATTCTCTGGTTGAGAAGCCTGGTCTAGGGAACAGAAGCTCTATTGGGACCTAAAAGCTATATTTATGCCTTTTTTCTGAATATCTATATTACATGACTATGGGTTCTGCCAGTGATTGTCAAATTCTGTTCTGCATCCATCCACTCATGGATTCATTTAACAACTATTTCATAATCACTTCCTAATGCCAGGCTTTCTTCTGGGCACTAGAATATTATGGCAAAGTTAACCAAATCCTTGCCCTTTATGGAGCTTATTCAAGTGAGGGAGACATAATAGAGAGATATCACATAAGGCAGGGATAAGTGATACTTAGAAAATGAAAAAAGAAAGCAAAAGCAATAATGCAGGAAGCACACTATTGCTACTCAGCTGCAAATTCCTACAGCGTGGGTGGGCCAGATAAACTCCACGTGCCACCCCATCCCAACCCCTTTACTACTCATGCTGCAAAATTTGCAATCCCTATCCTTTGGCTTTCTGTCAGTATCTGCCAATGGTGGTTGCTGACAGGAGAATGGAGAAGGGAGGAGAATGAGGTCAGCACATTTATCATCTCTAAGATCATCTCAGGTTAGTTGCATTCTTCCACCAATGGAACATGGCTGGTTTGAATCTAGTATTCCCCCTACTAGATTCACATCTTTGTAAATGGTTTCTTTAAAAACAAACTCTCCTTGACAAGAAGATGCAACGTGACTCTCTCTTCAACAAATGGTGTTGGGGAAAACTGGACAGCAACATGCAGCAGAATTAAACTGGATCACTCTCTTACACCATATACAAAGATAAACTGAAAATGGATTAAGGATGTAAATGTGAGACCTGAAACATAAAAATCATAGAAGAGTGCATGGGCAGTAATTTCTCTGACATCAGCCATGACAACACCTTTCTAGATATGTCTACTGAGACAAAAGAAACACAAACAAAATAAACTATTGGGACTACATCAAAATAAAGAGCTTCTGCACAGTGAAGGAAATAATCAACAAAACTAAAAGGCAACCCCTGAATGGGAGAAGATATTTGCAAGTGATATATCTGATAAGGGGTTAATATTCAAAATATATAAAGAATGTATAAAACTCTACACTCAACAAATAATCCAATTTAAAAATGAGCAGAAGACATGTAAAGAGGACATCCAGATGGCCAAGAGACACATGAAAAGATGCTTAATGTCACTAATCATTAGGGAAATACAAAGCAAAACTACAATGAAATATCACCTTACACCTGTCAGAATGGCTAAAATAAAAAAAAACGCTAGAAACAATGAGTGTTGGTAAAGAGGTGGAGAAAAAGGAACCCTCATGCACTGTTGTGGGAATGCAAACTGGTGGAAAACAGTATGGAAAAACATTCCTCAAAAAATTAAAAATAAAATTACCATATGATACAGTTATGACCTACTGGGTATTTGCCCAAAGAATTAAAAAACACTAATTCAAAAGGATACACGAACCTCTATGTTTATTGCAGCATTATTTACAATAGCCAAAATATGGAAGCAGCCCAAATGTCCATCAATAGATGAATGGGTAAAGAATGTGTGGTATGTGTATATATATAATGGGATATTACTCAGCCATAAAAAGGAATGAAATCTTGCCATTTGCAACAACATGGATGGATCCAGATATAATGCTAAGTGAAATACATAGATCAGAGGAACACAAATACCATATTACTTCACCCATGTGTGGAATTTAAGAAACAAAACAAACAGACAAATTTTAAAAAGGGATAAAAAACAGACCCTTAAACATTCAGAACAAACTGGTGGTTACCAGAGAGGAGATGGGGGTGTGTGTGTGTGTGTGTGAGTGAAACAGGTGAAGAGGATTAAAGAGCACCCTTGCCATGATGAGCACACTGAAAAATGTACAGAATTGTGAATCACTGTATTATATAGCTGAAACTAATATAAAACTGTATGTTAATTATACTGGAATTTAAATAAGATGTTAAACTATTGAGTTGGAAGAATGGCTAAATCATGCTACGATTCATCACTTTCATGTCAGGTCCACTGTATTGGCTGTGTATTCTGGTGGTTAAAAAAACAATCTGAAGTTGGTTGTCACAGATCAATTAAATACAACTAAAACCTGAAAAAAATAAATGATCCTTGAATTGTCCTATATAGAGTATAACGGCATAGTCTTACAGATACAGCTATAGAAGATACGGACCTCCACAATAGCCAAACTTTGGAAAGAACCTAGATGTCCACGTGTGTACACACACACACACACACACACACACACACACAGGAATACTATGCAGCCACCAAAAGAACGCAATCCTGCCATTTGCAATAACGTGGATGGAATTGGAGGGTATTATGCTGAGGGAAATAAGTCAATCAGAGAAAAACAATTACCATATGATCTCTCTGATATGAGGAATTTGAGAGGCAGGGTGGGGGGTCATGTGGGGTAGGAGGGAAAAAATGAAACAAGATGGGACTGGGGAGGGAGACAAGCCATAAGAGACTCTTAATCTCAGGAAACAAACTGAGGATTGTTGGGGAGTGGGGAGGTTGGGATAATGTGGCTGGGTTATGGAAAAAATAAAAATGAAATAAATAAAATAATAATTATTTTAAAAAAAGAAGATATGGACTTCAAAATTTTTTCTGATTCTCCATATTCAATACTTAGGTCAAATCTCTCACCTCAGTCAAAAATGCCTCATTCCTCAGACCTCACAGATTATTAATGCCACTAGATGGCAGTATATCTAAATAATATTAGCTGTATTTATTTATTTATTTATTTATTTATTTATTTATTTATTGGCAAAAAACCTACTTTGGGGCCTGATTTTATACAAATAAGGAGAGGTAACTGCAAATTCCACAGTAAAAAGAAGAAAAAGAAAAAAGCCCAAGACTTAAGAGGAATATGAATAAATGGCCACGGTAGAACAAAAAATGTATACTTCAAAATATAGGCAAAACGTCATTACGTGACATTCTCATGTGACAGAACATTTTGGAGATCATATACTATAAGGAGAAATTTAACATATGCAATAACTTTTCCAGATATTTTACTAATGTCTTACCATTTCTTTCTTTTTTCGTGTCCATTTTAGATGACTCTGTTTTAAAGGGGAATACACATAGAAGTATGATTATTAATATACAGCAGTTACCTAAATTAGTCAAAACAAATTCATATGAATAAGAACAAAATGGCTATGCTTGGCCACCAAAGGTAGGATTACAATCCCTCAAACAGGATTGAGTTCAAGCTTTGGTCAAGCCATCTGGGCCTGCCCCAACATCATGGCAGAACAGAGCTGGGCGCTGCCTCTCAACTGTCTGGTTAAAACTGACAGCATGGGGGAAGGGTGCCTTGGTGCCTTGGTGGCTCAGTGGGTTAAGCCTCTGCTTTCAGTCAGGTCAAGATCTCAGGGTCCTAGGATAGAGGCCCACATTGGGCTCTCCCCTCAGCAGGGAGCCTGCTTCCTCCTCTCTCTCTGTCTGCCTCTCTGCCTACTTGTGATCTCTATCTCTGTCAGATAAATAAATAAAACCTTAAAAAAAAAAACCTGACAGCTGGGGCAGCCCTATGTTAAAAAGTTGTAATGCAGAGACATTGCAGGTAGAGTTATATATTTTCCATACTTCAAAATCTATCCAATTCTTAGCAAATGGAAATCCAAGTAGTCACGAGATGAATGAAAGATTTCAGTTTACCAAAGACTTTTTTTTTCACACCAAAAAAGGCTTAAAATATAACACTTATTTATTTTATTTTTTTTTAAATAAAAGCCTGCTAAGCAGAGAGCCCCATGCAGGCCTCGATCCCAGGACCCTGAGATCATGACATGAGCCAAAGGCAGAGGCTTTAACCCACTGAGCCCCCAGGCACCCATATAACACATCTTTAAATAACAGAGTGCTCACTGCATTTAAATTTAACTGAATTTCTGTTCTATTTTAATCAAGTCATAGAAGCATCCTAATATCAACACATTTTAATTACACTGATAAAAGTACAGAATTTATTAGTTAATAGGATTAAAGCAGAGCATTTTGTTTGGGTGTGTAAAAATTCAACACAACTTTTTAAGATAGCTAGTTAAAACATAAAATCATCGTTTCTTATTGCCAATATCATTGTATCAGTCATTCCTGATATTTTATCTATAATTCCCTCTTTAGTTACGGAGGACTTCTGCTTTCATTTTCAACATTATCATTTTCACACTGGTTTGATTTATTCCAATGAATACACATATAGGTAGGCATACCTAACACTTAGGAAAAATGGTTTTTTAAAGTCAAAAGTGAGTTAGCCTCAAAGGGGCCATTAATCTAAAAAATTATTATGAGACACAGTAAACAAATAAATAATATTATACAGGACAGCAATAAGTGATATACTTAGAAAACTAAAAGGAGCCCTTCTGAAATAAGGGAAACAAAAACCTCAGCTTTGCTCTAGGTCTCAATGCCAAATTTTAATCTTGCTCTAACATCAACGTGCATTCCTAATTCTGAATTGGGGTAAGAAATAAAAGAAAATTTAAAAATTAAAAATTTAAAAATGTTATGGTACCTTGGTTAAACATAATAAAGCGTCTCTGGTTGACGTTGAAGTTAGCATTGCACAGCTGACATATAATAGAAACTCTGTTGTGTAGAGCAGCGTGATGGAAAATAGCATAACCTGCCTCGTCTGAAACATTGATGGTCAAGCTTGAGGTTTTACGGCTAAATGTATGGAAAACAGCAGATAATCCTCTTTCAACAGCAGACTTCATACCAAATGGGATGCTCTAAAATTATTAAGAGGGTCAGAATAAATTTTTTCAAAATATATTTCAAGTTTAGCTTAAGGAAAAAAAGAACAAAAAATATATGTTAACATATTTATAATAAATATGTTAATATGGAACATAATAAATATATATTAATATTATCACAGAATTGGTGCTCAGTTACAGTAGAATTTTCACAAGATCTATGTGGACAGTGTCTCACTGGACAATGATTAAAGTTATTAGCACTATAAGGAAACACTGAGAAATTTAAAAAATATTTCTGGGAAGTTTTTTTTCCTCCATCACTTTTAGAGAGAGGTTGTAGAGCTTCTTTAGTTCTACATCTTCATTAGAACAGGATAGACACTTTTCTTTCTGAAATACTTAAACAAATGGAGATCACTGTGTTCCTTTTCTGATTTAAGAACAATCTAATTTAGAAATCTAGAAAATAAAAATATATAGCTATAGAAATAAAACTTCTTCTTCACTTTAGGTCTCAAAACAGATATGTAAAAACAGTACACTTTTCTTTGAGACCTTCTGACCACTTAATATTTTAAAATTAAATGAAGAGTTTATTAAAATTTTAAATTTATGGACGTTGAGGCAAATATATGGGAAATAAAGGCCAGTGTATCCTTGTGATGTGGGTGAGCTCACCAATTACCAGCTCTGAAGTTGTACATCAAGGCTTCTTGAAATAGATACAGAAATTTGATTCAAGATGACAGGTTTGTTCCTCAAATTTGATTCCCTGGACTGAACAGCAGACCTCATACCAAATGGGATTTGCCCGTGACTCTGTCATTTACTAACTGTGATTTACTAACTGTGATTTAGGAAAGATCCTTCACTCACTGTATGTCAAATTTCTCATTTGCAAAACAGGAATGAAAAGAATAGTTCTAATACCTCGAAAAATTTTGTTAAAAGGAGTATAAAGTACCTGGCACTCAAAACAAGCACTCAATACATATTAGCCATTATAAAGATGCATCACAGTCCAGTTCATTAACAGATTATTTTGTAACCCTACCAGAAATTTATAATCCAGAATTATATCGCTTCTAAGCTGCTAGGATGTGGAATTTTTATTTTGTATTGAAAACTTTATTTAACCTAGTATTTATCCCTAAGATAACAATTTGAAACATACTACTTATCTATAATAGCATATTATTTATAACAGCTTCCTACACTAAATTAGGTGATAATTACTGAAATACCTTGCATTTCATAGCTTTTTTGAAACCAAATTTTTTCTTAAATTGTTCATGTAATTGAGTATCTGTTAGTGGAAGTCTTTTTGGTTTCAGATTGTTCAGGACTTCTTTTATGGCTCCCCACCACTTTGTCTTATATAGTTGGTGATAGAAAGCTTCAAGTTCAAAACAGATCACATAGTAGCTATGAAAAGGTAAAGAAAAAAGATAAATCTTTCTGACTTTGAAGTAATTTGCTACTTTCTATGCTGACTAAACTGTATTTTTTCTATGCTAATTAAATATAAAACTGTAGTTTAAATTGTACTCGATTGAAAAAAGTCTTAGGGAAATACTATGTTATGAACTAGTCGGAGGCTAATAGCCTCTCTTCCTTGACCTTTACTTCCATCCCAGCTTTCTGAACATAACGGACTTCTACAGGCATGGAGGTATATTTGAGGACCTGTTTGCATTTATTTGAGGTTGCCATTCTTCCCATCCACCATCCTCTCCTCCCAAAAGGGCACTGGACCACAAGAATATAAACTAAAGTCTGTCTTCACCCTCACCTTGTAGATACAGTGCCAGTCCGGGTAGTGGGACTTGTCACGTTTCCCATGGGCCCCAACTTGTGGAGGTGTCCCCTTCATGACTGGGGGCTTGCCTAACTCACTAGACTCCAGTCTCCAAAATCGAGGAACGGGTATTCTGAATCTCAGATTTGAAGGTTTTCAAATCACAGCAGTGATAGGATCTAGGGCCTTAAGGAACTGTATGAATCATACCTACATGCTTGATTTAGAGTAGATGACTAACTAAATTTCTAGAAGAAAACAGCTCACCTTCCCTCAGTGTCATACGCGGGAAAAGAGCAGACATCACAAACAGATACCCCAAGTACCATAAGACTGCCTCCATAGATGTAGTCTTAGGGGGTCACACTGAGGATATCCTTTGGTCTTTGAGTGGCCCAGTGCCACAACATAGAGTCCCAGTGCCTACCACCTCTTCTTTTTATGACCTCTCCAGGGAGCTGGCTCTGGCTGTAGTAAATTGTTATGGGGACAGAAGCTGTTGATTACCCCTGGGGCCCTGGTACTCAGTGCCGTACTCTTACATCACTGCTGAGGCAATGAAACAGACATAAATTTAACAAACACGAGGGAAATGTGGGGTGATTTCTTCTAGAAATTCTATTTACTTATCCCATACAAAACAAGCATCTGGAATCAGCAGCGGCCATCCTACCCTAGAAACTGGAGAAGAAGGAGGTGGTGAGGGTGTCTATACTCTGAGAAAGTCTCTACCACAGAATTTTGTGACCCCCTTCCCTACCCAAGGTTGGAGCCACAGCCTGCACTGGCCCACACAGAGATGCTACTGGAAGCACAGAAAGCCCACATGGCCAGCACCTCATCCGGGTCCTGCAGAGTGACATATCACTGTTCTTACTCAGAACCGTCTGTGTAGTCATCAGCAGGGACTATAAGGGAGCCTCACTTTTAAAATAACTCCCTTCATATTCTTCTGCCTGGGAATCGGCACCCAGCTTCTGAGGAGCTGCTAGCATCACATTTCCCTGCAATACCACTGTCATAGTAAGTTGATTTCTGACCTGCCTCCTAATATCCACAAGGGTACCACAATGCTGGTATGCTCTCCCCAAAATAGGACATTTTTGTACTGGTATAAATTAATCTTTTTGCTCCGGCCACTGTTACCTTAATAATTAATGAGTTCTTGTACTTTCATGGGGGGTCAAATCCTGAGTATCAGACTGTGGGCCTTACTTTTTGATTCTGGTATGGCAGGAGAACACAACTTGAACCAAAATCAGCCTAGGACTTAGATGTTTCCAGGCATGCCTGGAAGGCCAATGGAACTGATCCTATTTTCATAAGGGACCGGGGGTGTTCTAGGAGATAAACCATTCTGAGAATATCAAGCTACAGGAGCTCAGTCCGATAACAATGCCCTTAAAATCAAAGAGGGGAAATGTTAAGATGGCATGTTTTCAACCATTCAGATTATTCTCTACTCCAGCCCTGACACAGAACAATCCTTACATCACAGAAAAGAACAACTGTTAGCAAAAGGACCAAAAATGTTGTTTTTGCACCAAATTATTAGGGGTTCAAGGCAGCATTTCTTTGAAACCAATAAAATTAGGAAAGAAATTCTCCTTACTTCATTAGATTGGCTTCAACATGTCTCAGAGTTAATGCATGCTCTTTAGCAGGCATGAGGTGGAGTCAGACGTGACACCAGAGCCACTACCAGGAGCAACAGTGTCACTAATGCAACGGCATCCGTGCTGAGTTGCCTTCATGTTGAGCGTGAGGAGCCCAGCAGAGAATCATTACAGGGAGCTCAGACAGGAAAGCAGGAAACTAAAGATATCTCATAGTGCCTGAGAGCTGACCCATGAGCATATGGGATAGGAATAACTATGTGGGGGTGGTGATTACAAAACTGAAGATTCTCTAGTAATTGGTACAGAAACCAGGAAAATAGTGATTATTACTCCACTTGGCTGGAACTGGGAGACAAGCTCCTGCTGGTTTTGAAAGCCTGCAAATTCAAATCCAACTAACTATATTCACCAACACTGATGACCAGATGTTTGCATTAATCAGAAACTGGAGCACTAATTCCACCATGGTGTTCCATTGCAACAGTGTGACTGGACCGCTTGCAGTTCGATGGCAGTGTGCTTATGCCAACCATGCTCCTTCATCCACAACAATCTCTCACCAAGCACAGCTTTCATCTCACCTGATTCCCTGCATTCCCAGGATCATTAGTGTCCAGCCAGACACTACAACCTGGGAGAATAAAGCATCATTCAGAGGTGTTTCTGGGATACTAGTTAGCTTGGCAAGGTTGCACATGGAGCATGGATCCCTGAGTGAGAGATTTCCTCCTCCAGGAAGATGCATACTAACTGTCCAATCTAGAGGCATGAGGTCTATTACTGATTCCCTTCAAAATCATGGAGGTCATTAGCCATATGGTCTTTGACTTCATCTCTAGTACCATGTGTGCATTTAGGCAGAATTAATGGAAAGATCCCCCTTTCACTGTTTACCCTGCTTCTCCCTCTGCCTTGTTTCTGGTATTTTCCTCATTGCCATACATCCCAAGAGAAATTTATAATCTCTGTCTTTATTTCTTCATATCCCATGAATTCTCCCCAACATCACCCCTCAGCTCACTACACAGAACCTATAACCAGAACTAATTTTCTTATGAGTCATTGCCAAATTGAGTGCTCTCTTTAATCTTAAGTCGACTTTGCCTTTTCCTCTGTTGAATTCAATGCTTTTAACTATTTTTAACTATTTAAAAATTCTGCCCATTTGGCTTCCATGCTACCATACTTTCTTGGTCCTCCTCCCTGTATCATTCCTTCTCAGTCTCCTTTGCTCTCTCCTCTGCTTCTCCCCACCACATTTAAAAGTAGCTATTCTCCAGAGTTCAAGACTCGGTCCTGTTCTCTAAATCACTACTATGCCTTAAGAAAACAAAACCAGAATCGATTCCATTTACTATAGCACCAAAAACCATAAGATACTTAGGAATAAACCTAACCAAAGAAGTCAAGGATCTATACTCGAAGAACTACAGAACACTCATGAAAGAAATTGAAGAAGACACAAAAAGATGGAAGAGCATTCCATGCTCATGGATCGGAAGAATAAACATTGTCAAAATGTCTATACTGCCCAGA
>PITA01001081.1:0-27478 GCA_004023965.1 Spilogale gracilis
TGTCAGGCCAAGGTGACCTCACGACCCACTAAGAAGGGAGCACCGCTCAGGGAGGGTGCTTAGAGAGCACGTCCCCCTCCCCCACACGCCTCCCCCTAGGCCACACTTTACTCTGCACGGTATTTTTCTAGTCTCCTCTACCCTCAACTTTTCTCCTCTCCTGTTAAGTTTCGGACTTTCATCTCACAAATGAAAGCTTTTTTCTACACCTGCACATGTGGAAAACACATCCCCTATTCCAGTCTTATCCGGAAGGGAAGGAGCCCTTTGGATCAAAGCAATCAGTCTCTTCCCTCTAAGAAGCAAACACACACAAACAAGGGTCTCGCACACGACATCACAAAGAACCAACCCCATCTACGTATTTTTAAAAAAATATTAAATGACATTCTAAGAATTCTATCAAGTGCTCAAAGAACTTGGACATAAAAGCCTTTGGTTTTTAAATGGTCGTATTTACACATATGAATAAATAAAAGGGAACTCATGAAAGAAGAAAAACGTCTTCCAATGAAACACATCAAAATACATAGCTCAGTGTGAATATTCTTGTTTTCTCTCATTTTAACACCTGAATTGCTTAATAAGAATTTTTTTTAAGATGTTATTTTTTGAGTAATCTCTACCCCCAATGTGAGGCTTGAACTCAAGGTCCTGAAATCAAGAGTCACATGCTCTACCAGCTGAGCCAGCCAGGCGCCCCTGATTAATTTCCTGGAAACTTTAACTACATATAAGAAGGCCATACAATCTTGTATTAAAGAGCGCCCTTTCGTCCCAGATCCATCTTGGTTTAACTCTCACCTTGGCTTCTTTTCTTGTAGCATAGACTGAACAAACCACTTAACCTTCTCAAGCCTTAGCATCCTTACCCTTAAAATGAATCTTTTTGTTTGTTTGTTTGTTTTATTGGTGTGATATTGTGACTTATAATAAAAAAATATTTAATTTTCATCCAGTTCCTGATACAGAGCTCCTAAGACCCTTGGAATTTCCTGTGATGAGAGAAATTAAGTGTCTTTGTCACGTTAATGAGGTGACATTTGAAACACACCTAAAGATGGGAGCCAGTTGTCAGAAGAACCTACCCTTACTGGAAGGTGGGAACTTTTAGTCCCAGCCCCCTACCCTGCCCCCCAATATTTTATGGAGAGAAGCCTCCATAAAAATTCAAAAGGCCAAGCTTTGGAGAGCTTCCAGCTTGGTGAACACATGGGGATTTGGGGAGTGTGGTGCCCCTGGAGAGGACATGGGGGCTCCAAGCCCTTTCCCCATACCCTACCGCATGCATCTCTCCCACGTGGCCCTTCTGATTTTAGCCTTCCATAATAAACCGTCATCTAGTGACTAAAGCGTCTCTCTGCATTCTGTGAGCTGCTCCAGCAAATTAGTCTAACCCAAAGAAGGGGCTGTGGGACCCTCAGCTCTACAGCACCTTTGGTCGGAATACAACCTGGGCTTGTGATTGGTGTCAGAAGGGGGGCAGTCCCATAGGACTGAGCCCTTCAACTGTGGGACCCAAGAGCATCTTCAGGTGGCTGGCATCAGGATTGTGTGGGATTGTAGGACACCCAACCTGGTAAGGATAAAACCCCACACATCAGAATTTGGTGTCAGAATCCTAGTGAGTGTTAAAGGAGAAAACGTAGGCAGACACGTAGCACAGTGCCTGGGGCAGAGGACGAGTTCAATAGAAGACGAGCCATTTTTGCGGCATGCCTACAATACGGTCACCGGGCAAGGCCCTGAGTCTGTCCTTGTCTTATAGACACGTGGACTCGGGGCAGGTAGCTGATGGCTTGGGGAAAGATCCTCCCTTGGTTCTATCTCACACAGCACAAAACTAAACAAAATGGAACCTTGGCAGTTAGCTGGTACGTTACTCAAAAGACAGGGCCCACCTTCTCTGCTGGCGCCCGTCACACTCAGTGGCCCGGGCAGACTCCTAGAAGTTGGGTCTGCTTCTGGCTCCAGCCACACAGCCAATCAGTCCCCAGGCCTCTTCTGTCTGCAAACCCGGTTTCCCTGTGGGGGAGTCTAACAATTTGTAGCAGCATCATTTCAGCCTGATTTATCAACATGTCTTCCAATCAGGTTTACCTAAATTCTCTTATTAAAAAAATATTGATTAATCACCTGCTCTATGCCAGGTGCTAAGAAAAAAAAAATGCACGAGAAGCGTTCTGATAAAGGAGCAAGAACACATGGTTATGTGGATGTGGAGCCCAAGAGGATTCTCTGGACTGGAAAGAAATGATAGGGGATGAATGCGTCCTCCTAGAAAAGGTATATAGCAGGAAAAGAGAAGAATGCTAGGGCTGGGACTCAGAGCTGGGGCAGGGACGAAAATTTAAGGGTAAGCAGACAAGGAGGAAAGGAAGGAGCTGAGAAGAACCTCCAACAACGCAGAAAGAGAAACAGAAAATGGGGTGTCAGGGGAGCCGAAAGAAGTCCAGAGGGAAGGAGGGGGTGATGTTTCTTTTCTTTTCTTTTTTTTTTTAAGATTTTCTTTATTTATTTGACAGAGAGAGAGAGATCACAGGTAGGCAGAGAGGCAGGCAGAGAGAGAGGAGGAAACAGGCTCCCCGCTGAGCAGAGAGCCTGATGCAGGCCTCGATCCCAGGACCCTAGGATCATGACCTGAGCTGAAGGCAGAGGCTTTAACCCACTGAGCCACCCAGGCGCCCGGGGGTGATGTTTCTGATAGAATCAAGAAGTCAAGTGTAGGTAGAAAAGCATCTACCAGAGTTGAGGGCCTTTGGGTCATTGTTGGCCATTGTGAGTGTGGTTTGCACCATGTCATGAGAGCAGAAGCCAGATCCTAACTGGGGGAGGACTGGCAGTTGAAGCAGACAGAGCTAGTATGAGCAAGTCTTCCTTTGGAAGAAGGGAGAGAGATGAGAACATAAACAAAGGGACACAAGGTACCTACTGATAAGCAGGGGTGCACAGAGGAGGAAGGCCATACATCAGTTCCCCGTGGGCTCTGGGTCAGGGCACCCAGCTGTGAATGCTGATGTTATCGCTCTCCTGCGACAGTATCTCAATTCATCCATCTGTGAAATGGGGGTCCTCACCAGATCTTCCTCACTGAACTATTATAAAGGTTAAAGGAGAGGTGCCCGGAATAGAGTAACTACTCAATACATACTAGCCTTAAAAGGTGATGATTCTGTTGGGTGAGCAGAATTAAGAGAAAAATTTGTAGAGGAATCTTGAAAGCTGGATCGCCATGGCCGACGAAGATTTTTTTCAAGTGGAGAAAAAAATCAAAAAGCATATTTGAGAAGGAAACCCAAATTAGATAAACAAAGACAAGTAAATGAAATAGCAGGCTGAGTTTGGTCCACAGCCGCACCAGGAATTTGGAAAGATCCATTCTAAGATATAAATGTAGATTCACATGTAATTTTAATGAATATCATAGAAAGAGATCTCAGATGTGTCACCAGGCTTTCCCCGATGGTAACATCTTGCATAATTACAGAACAATGTCACAACCAGGAATGATGGGTACAACCCACCCACCTTATTCAGATGTCACCAGTTTTATACACACTCTGTGCATGTATGTGTGTGCATGTGTTATGCTGTTTTATTACACATATGTATTCATGTAACCAAAAGGAAGACAGAGGAAAATCTTTTTTTCTTTTTGGGTGAAAGAAAGGTCGACCTGGGGAAAAATTCTGAAATCACTGGGCACCTGCCCTCTTCCCTTCTGAACGCCTCCCCTGCCTTCTGCATTTATCTGCATTTCTCCAGGAAACCTTTCTCAGCGAAGTGATAGAAAAACCATAGTTGATTAATCTGATTTATACTTAGGTATGAATGACTCCGAGATTGTGACGTCAGCCAGAAACTGCAGTTTTAAAAAGAGCGCTTCTTCTGGGTGTTTTTTGGGATCTGACAAAGTGAAATGGAACAAGTCACGTGGTGTGCTGTGGCGTAATCTGGGGGCCAGATTTACAAAACAGGCTACCCTGGTCTTTAAATCTGACCTCACGCTATGGTTTCTTCCTTTCTTCCTTCCTTCCTCCCTCCCTCCCCCCTCTTTCTTTCTTTCTTTCCTTCCTTCCTTCCTTCCTTCCTTCCTTCCTTCCTTCCTTCCTTCCTTCCTTCCTTCTTTCTTTCTTTCTTTCTTTCTTTCTTTCTTTCTTTCTTTCTTTCTCTCTGATTTTATTTATTTGACAGAGAGAAACACAGCCAGAGAGGGGACACAAGCAGGGGGAGTGAGAGAGGGAGAAGCAGACTCCCTGCCCAGCAGGGAGCCCCACGTGGGGCTGGAACCTGGGACTCTGGGATCATGACCCCAGGAAGGCCGTTGCCCAACCAGCTGAGCCACTCAGGCACCCCTGACCTCACACTATGGTTTCTTAAGCAGATACTGATGTTTATAACTTTCATTTGTCTACTCCTGTACCTTTGGGTTTTTCTAGATATTACATGTGTTTTTCCATAGTGTTCCTTGTCACAATAGCAAGGAAGAGATGGAAAAGGGGGAGACGGGAATGTGCAGCAGCAGCAGGTGTGAAAAATCAGGTGTTTCTAAGTCACTGAGACCTGTAAATGTGACCACTCTTTTAATTCCTTTTATTAAGATACAAGCTCTTGAGAGAAAGTTCTATGTTCATGTCTTTTCCTTCTTTTCCTTCTTTCCTCCCTCCCTCCCTCCCTCCCTCCCTCTCTCCTCTTCCTTCCTTCCTTCCTTCCTTCCTTCCTTCCTTCCTTCCTTCCTTCCTTCCTTCCTTCCCCTCTTTCTTTCTCTCTTTCTTTTTCAGCTCTGTGCCCAACATGCGGCTTGAACTCACAACCCCTAAATCAAGAGTCACACGATGTACCAACGGAGCCCGCCAGGAGCCCCTTTGACTTTTACTCCTTGGAAAATATTGGACATAAGTCATGACTACAGATGAAAGTTAATGGTTTTCTTAGTGAGAGAAAACTAGACGATACATTTACTATTTGTGTTTTGCTTTAATTTTTCTATTTCAAAACCAAGTTATTTGACATCGTGAACACCCTCGGTCTTAGTTATGGTCCCTGTATACATCTGGGCCAGGCTGTACTGGCCTTTTGGAGAATTGCTTTCACTGAACTGGGCTACTTACCTATGCGGGTAATGATGGGTAAGAAACAGTCTTGGGAAATTCATCAACATCTTTACTGGAAGGATATTGCTGAAAATGGACTTCATTCCATTGCATGGTGTTCTTAGAGTACATCTGTGGTTCAACCTGAGCAAGTGCCTTTCACCTACTAGCCTAATTCCCCGTCCCCCTTCCATTGCTGTTCTCTTTCTCATAAAACTAATTCATGTTTTTTTCATAGATACTGTATATCTTTCAAAGTTATCTTAATTTCTTTTTGAGGTAGAATAGTAGCTTAAAAACATAAGATCTGGGGTCCAAATGTCTCATTTCAAATTTTTTGTCACCACTTACTGACAGCACAACCTTAGGCAAAGTATTTAATGTCACCAAACCTGAGTTTTCTCATCGTAAAATGGGGTTAAGAGTCACTTCATAGAGTTTGGTGAGGGTTACGTCTGGTAAGGTAAGTCAAGAAAAGGACTGAGCACAATGTCTGGCCCATATGAGAGCATTTAACAAATTCCTGTCATCATTGCTCTTACTAACAACATTAACATTTTATGTTAATATTAGCACACATGATATAAGCATATACATATATGAGAAAATATGATCATAACTCTTAGGAAATGGTTCTGTCTCCTTCACATTTATTTGAAATTCATATGCCTTGATATTCATTACAAGCTCGTTTCAGGAAATAGATTTTCAAGTGTTAACAACTCAAATCAAGGCAAAAGATTATACACGATAATTAGCATCAGACTTAGATAGCTATATAGAAATGTAATGCTTTTTCTATTTGTGTTTCTCTTAGACATAGAAGCTAGTGTTCTGTCTTTAGGTTGATATATCTATTTACATAGTAGTCCTAGCAGTGTTAGTGAAATGCAGATTATCTTATCTTGCAATTTAAATGAAATATTGCACAGATAATTTCCGAAAGGAATTTTCCAGATAGTGAGAAACAGTCCTCAGCAACATGAAAAGCCAGAAACAATGCTAGATCTAATTCTGCAAGAGCACAGCCATGTGCTGAGTGTACCATTTCATTTTTAAGGAGATAGATTTAATTTCATGTGACAATCTGGCATCAAAGTTTTCCTCTGATCCTCTTTTTTTCCAAATAGGCCTGTAAATATGAAAATGCAATCAAATAGGAAAAGATTAAATTTGTGAGACTACTTGCAGGGCACCATGGTTATTATGAAGGCAGTAAATGAACAAAATAAATTAAGGAAAATGCCAAAGAAAGTTGCATGATATAAACACATCTAACGTAACTAATGAGAATCCTACGTGCACAATAAAATGTCACCCTGTCTATCTAGCTCATTGTTTTCTATACCATTTCCATCTATCATATTTATCAAAGAAATGTAATAACTCTTTAGGATATTGTATCAATTCATGCACTATAGAAGGATTGAAGTTAATCTAGGGTCACCTGGCTGGCTGAGTCGGTGGAGTGTGCAAGTTTTGACCTCAAGGTTCCAAGTTTGAGCCCCATGTGGGGTATAAGCATTACTTAAAAATAAAATCTTAAAAAAGTTTTTCAAAATAAAAAAATGAAAGGCGGCGCCTGGGTGGCTCAGTTGGTTAAGCGACTGCCTTCAGCTCAGGTCATGATCCCGGAGACCGGAGATCTAGCCCCGCATCAGGCTCCCTTCTCGACGGGAAGCCTGCTTCTCCCTCTCTCACTCCCCCTGCTTGTGTTCCCTCTCTCGCTGTGTTTCTCACTGTCAAATAAATAAAATCTTAAAAAAAAAAAATGAAAAAGAGGGCCCCTGGCTGGCTTAGTCGGTTGGGCATCTGCTTTCAGCTCAGGTCAAGATCCAGCGGTCCTGGGATGGTGTCCCAAGTCCACCTCCTTGCTCGGCAGAGAGTCTACTTTTCCCTCTTCTCCCAGCTTGTGCTCTCTCTCTCTCTCTCTTGCTATCTCTCTTTCTTCCAAATAAATATATGAAATCTCAAAAAAAAAAACCCACAAAACACACCTGAGTTATAGATCTGAGGTCCAATGACGCTTTTTTTCCCTTCCCTCTCACCATCTTCTTGTGCAATAATTTAACAGAGGATTCTCAGGGAGTCCTTGATGATATGTTCCAAGTTGTCTCCTGACATTGACGTAGCATAACAACTTTACAGATGTGCCGGTCTCTGTCATGTGCGCAAGTCAGGGGCATTAATGTCCTTAGGCTGGCCTGTTCCATTGTTACTATGACATGTTGGCAGTTCTGCTCAAGCCCCTGCCTTCATATTTCTCCTCTGATCCTAGGAGAAAAAGAACTGAATGGCATTCACCAAACTTTCTGAAATGCACTTGGAGGGCCATGGTTGAGGCTGGTACATAGAACAGTCAGGGATGTTACGTTTAAAGTGTCTTTCTCTCATATCTTTTATTTTCAGAAGTCAGTATTAATTTTCTAACTTCTGGATCATGAGACCACAGCACAGACAGAATGCATGAATTTCTAAAGTCAGTAGGAGAGTTGAAAATAGAAGTTGCGTTTCCAGAATCTTAATAATCTGTTTTAAACTTTAAGTATTTTGACATGCAGATAGTTCTATGAAGAATTTCATCTTGATTTAGAAGGCTGGTGTAGTTTGTTCAAATTGCACTGAAAGGCACCAACAAAATTTTATGACATATGTGTTATCGCCTAATACTTTAATACATTAATTCAGGTGAGTTAATCCTTATAGCATCCCCATGTGGCAACTGTGGCTGTCCCCATTTTACAGATTAAAAACAAAAACAGAGATTCAAAAAAGAGACGAGTCCCAGCTTTCAGGTTTAGATTTGGGATCACTGTTCCAAATTGGGGGAGCAAAACATTAAGTGTCATGAAACATTTTCAAATTTTACTGTAAAATTTTATGTACTTAACTTATGGTTTTGATGGGGGGGAAAAAAACCAATGTGTAATAAAAATAAGAATGAAAAGGATTTTCTTGCTCTGGAACACACAGTCTGCTTACTTTCCTGGAGCCGCAGATTTGGAGGCAATATATTGTTTTCCTATGAAAACAATCTCTGCTATATTAAGGATTAGAGCAAAATTCATTAATGTCCATATAGCGTTTTCAAATAAAATAAAAAACTTCAAAGGCATTTATGAGCTCCACGGCAATGTTCCCGACTTCCCAGGGGCAGGGTTTTCCTCTCCTCCGTCGCTGGGGCACTTGATGAAAAGTTGGAGACGCCTGAGGTTGCTTTTTAATTACTGCAATTGTTCCGCGGGGGGGTTGGCCACGTCACTTCCTGGTTGTCTTTCAAAGTCGGGGAGGATTTACTGCTCAGAAAAATCAACTTCGGGGGGAAAACAGAGTACTCTCCCTGGGAGGATGGCAGATCCAATCTATGAAAACAAAATTGTATTTGGAAGAGGAAAACTTTTAGCCATGGCTGAATGTAATCAAGTTTGTAGAGATCAAAGCCAGTTAGCGTGCTTGACGTTAGCAGGGAGAAGAGGCGTTCTGCCTGTGCACACCAACTGCAGAAAACACCAGAACCCTGAAACTCTGCAATGCTTTTTGCCCCCACAGTTTCTTTGATGGCCACTTGAAATGCCGGGGGATCCCCCTCAGCGTGCTGTCGTCTTAACCTGCCTCTTCTTGCTGTTGGCTGATCCCGGGGTTAGCCTCTGCCAGTCTCTGCGACTCCCATTGTGCCTTTACTTCTCCGTGGACGCAGTGTCCTCCCTGGGCTCCCTCAGGTCATCGCTCCCAGCACCTCCTCTAGCACCCTATTATAACTGCTCATTTAGTCAGCATCTTTTTTTTTTTTTTTTTTTTTTTTTTTTTTTGCCAGACTGTAAACTCTGCAAGTTCAGGGTCTGTGGCTGACTTTCTGACCACTCCAAATATCAATGAGCCCCAACCACTAAAAATGTTCGATGAATTGGGGCGCCTGCATGAGTCAGAGGGTTAAGCCTCTGCCTTAGGCTTGGGTCATGATCTCAGGGTGCTGGGATCGAGTCCCACATGACGCTCTCTACTCCCTGGGGAGCCTGCTTCCCCCTCTTTCTCTGCTTGCCTCTCTGCTTATTTGTGATCTCTCTCTGTGTCAAATAAATAAAGAAAATCTTTAAAAAATATATTGGATGAACAAACATGGGAATGACTTCTCCCAGTGCCTTCTCAGCACTGGGGGAGGACCGTGCCCACCAGAGTGGCCATTCTTCACAGGTTCCTAGAGAATCACTAGCCCCCTTCCCACCTGAACCTGGCTCAAGTTCTGGGATGGGGGGCGGGGTGTGTGTGTGTGTGTGGGGGGGTGTCTAGGTTAGATGATGTTTGAGAAACATCAAGCAGTCACTTCTGCAAAAAATTAACCAGTAAGTCAGAGTCCAGACACTTTGGCCCTTACCTTTGAGCAGTATGTGGCCCATCCACAGCCCACAATATGAAGTTAGAGGTGGCTGTTGACTTCCCTCTCTATTTGATGGTTTTATTCCATGAATCTCAATGCGTGGAGAAAAGTATAGCTCTGAAGTCAGATCGCTGAGGTTGAAAACCAGCTCCATCTCTCTGGGGGGGCAAATCTCTTTTCCTTGATAAACCTTGATGAACCTCAGCTCCATCATCTTGGAAGTGGAACCAGTACAAGCCCACCTCACATAGTTGCCACGAGGATTCAAGGAGATAAACCCTGACAATCTTTTAACATGGTGCCCGGCACATAGTATGTACCGTAAATATGAATACAAATATTGCAGTATTATTATTTTACTATAGCTAGCAGGAGGCCCTCATATGGACTCCCTGAATGTGCGGCACACATAGGTTAGTCTCCTATGTTGTTTGCACACACACGCACACACGCACACACGAGCATGTGCATGTACCCACTGATGAAATCAAACAAGGAGCTCCGTGCTTATTCTGGAAATTAATTGCATTAAGGAAAGCAAAGGCATGTTTGTATTAGGAGTCCATGACCTAATCAGAGAGAGAAAAAAAGCAGAAATGGTAATCTATTCCAAGAAAAAAACAGCCTCCTTGGATGCTGGCCCAGGGCATTGCGGCTAATGTCTGCCACCAGGAACATGACTCTCTGCTCTGGCATTCCTTCCTAGTTGCTGTGGGATGCTGGATGTGGCAACATGTTTTTAACTGAATGAAAAACACATCAGGGTCCCCAAAAGGTGAACACTTAGTGTCTTCCAGGGTGATGTGGGCTTTTGGATACTTCTGTCTGGAGGCCAAAATACCTAAAACTCCAAGATGAAAGATTTGTTTCATCTGGAAGGGAACTTAAGGAATTCCTCTAGAAGGATCTGGGCTACTCTCAGGCGGGACAGTGGCCGGGCCAATGCCACTGTGAGACCAGGAAAGGGCCCTTCTTCCACTGCGGAGCCTCCCTGGTGAGATGAACCTCCTCCCTGCAAGCTTGTGAATATCAATGAGCCCCAACCACGTGCAAGAGAGCGGAACATATTCCAACAGCCAACTCGCAAGTCTGCTCCTAGAGCTTGGCCAGACGAAGTCTCTCCGCCAAAGCAAGGCATGAGCAAAGAACCCAGTGCCCAGAATGCACGCTCTGATTTGGCATAAATAAGAACTTCATGAACATTGAAAAGAAGGGAAATTCTTTCATTCCACAAATAATTATGGGCAGTCACTATAAGTCAGTCTCTCCACTAGACAGTGGAAATGGGACAGAAAAGAAGAAACAGTTCCTGATCTCAACCAGTTTTTAGCTGTAGGGGTGTGTGTATGAAGGGTCAAATATTTTACCCACTTAAAAAATCAAATTGCTTGTCCTGTTATTATTTTCTGAATTCTTAACAAATTCTGGACATGAGTCCTTATCAGATTTTGCAAATATTTTCTCTCAATATGTGGCTTGCCTTTTCACTTTCTTAACAGTGTTGTTTTGAGGAGCAAAAGTTTTGATTTTCAATATCTCCAATTTATTATTTTTGGTTCATGGTTTGTGTCTTATGTCCTAAGGCATTTTGTCTAGCCCTAGATCACAAAGATTTTTCTTCTGTTTTGTCCTAGAAGTTTTATGGTTTTAGACTTTTCATTTAAGTTGAGAATATATTTTGAGGCAATTTTCTTATGTAATATGAGATAAGAGTTGAGGCTTTTTTTTTGGTCACATGAAAATTCATTTTTCAGGATCATTTCTAAATTGATTTCAACCATTTGTTAAAAAAAACATTTTTTTCATGGTTGATATATATATTTTAAAGATTTTATTCATTTATTAGAGAGAGAGCATGAGTGGGGTACAGGGCAAGGGGAGAAGCAGGTTCCTCACTGAGCAGGGCGTCTGACATGGGGCTCGATCCTGAGACCCCGGGATCATGATCTGAGCCAAAGGCAGGTGCCTAACCAACTGAACTACCCAGGCATCCCATGGTTAATATTTTGATCATCTATGTGTAGACTTATTTGTAGACTCTTGAACCAGTTTCATAGAACTTTATATCTATCCTTATGCTAACACCACACTGTCTTGATTATTTTAGCTTTATATTGAGATTGTTCTTCAAAGTTGTTTTGACTGTTCTAGGTTTTTGCATCTGTATGTAAACTTCCATAAAAAGTCCTGCTGGACTTTTGACTGGAATTGCATTGAACCGACAGATCAATTTAGGGACAATTGATATCTTAGTAATATTGAGCCACTTCAACTATGAACAATGCATGTCTCATCATTTATTTAGATCCTTATTAATTTATCTCAGCAAAGTCTTGGAATTTTCAGTGTACATACCATCACATATTTTGCTATATATAAGTATTCCATGCTTTGTGATGCCACTATAAATGATATTATTTAAAAATCTTCAATTTCCAACTGTCTGTTGCTAGCCTCTAGAGACACAATTAATTTTGAACGTTGACCTTGAATCCTGTGACTTTATCATATTGACTTCTTAGCTGTAGTTGCTCTTTGGCAGTTTCCTTAGGATTTTCTACATGAACAACCACAGAATCAATGGATAATGACAGTTTTATTTCTTCCTTTCCAAACGACATGGCTTTATTTTGGTTTCTTGCCTTATATCATTGTCTAGGAACTTCAGTTGAATAGAAATGACAAGCGGGGTCCTATTGACTTCCTCCCAATTGCAGAGGAAAATAATTCAGTTTTAAATTATGAAGAATGGTGATAACTTTACATTTTTGGTGGATTTCCTCTATCACCTTGAGAATATTTCCTTCTTTTTCTAGTTTGCTGAGAGTTGATTTTTTTTTTAAATCATCATAAATGGGTTTTGAAATCTGTCATATATTTTTTTACATCTCTTTATCTGGTAGATCATATAGTGTCTCATTTTTGGTTTGTTACTATGGTGAATTTCATTTACTGATTTTTGCATTGTTGAATCAATCTTACAATTCTAGGGTAAACCACACTTGGTCATGGTTTTTCTTTCTTAATATTTAACTGGACCTGATTTACTAAAACTTTAATGATTTTGTGTCTGCATTCACAAGGCATATTGGTCTGTAGTTTTCTGCCCTTTTATTTTCCTTTTTTAGTGTTGGTATTAAGGTAAGAGTAGTCTCATAAAATAAATAGGAAAGTTTTCTCTTCTCTACTTTTTTGTGTCGGATTGGTTTTATTCCTTCCTTAAATATTTGGCAGAATTCACTAATAAAGATGTCTGGAACTAATTTTTTTTAGGAAGGTTTATAACCACAACGTCAGTATCTTTAATATAAATTGAGATCTTAAAAAGTATATATATACACATTATATATCATGTGTATTATATATCATATATATCATGTGTATATACATCATCATAAATCAATATATGTAAAATATCAATTATATATATATATGAGATCTTTAAAGCATTTCTTCTTTTTTTTTTAAAGATTTTATTTATTTATTTGACAGAGAGATCACAAGCAGGCAGAGAGAGAGAAAGAGGAGGAAGTAGGCTCCCCACTGAGCAGAGAGCCCAATGCGGGCCTCGATCCTAGGACCCTGAGATCATGACCTGAGCTGAAGGAAGAGGCTTTAACCCACTGAGCCACCCAGGTACCCTAAAGCATTTCTTCTTGAGTGAGTTTTAGTTGTTATGATTTTCAAGGAGTCTTTTCTTTTATCTAATTTGATGAGTTTATTGGCTTGAAGCTATTCATAAATTCCCATATTATCTTTTTAGTATATGTAGAATTATTCATACCTAATACTGGTGAGTGTGTTCTCTATATTCTTGTACAGTGTAATGCAAAGACTTATGAGTTGTATTTTCAATGAATCAGCTTTTGGTTTTGTTTTCTCTATTGTTTGTCTGTTTATTAGTTTACTGAGTTCTGATTATTTCTTTTTTTCCAGTTGGATTTAAGTTGCTCTTCTTTTTCTAGTTTCTTATGGTATTCAAATATAGATATTTGATTTTAAACTGTTTATTCAAATATAGATATTTGATTTTAAACTGTTTATTCAAATACAGATATTTGATTTTAAACTGTTTTCTTTCCAGTGTGCCTGAGTGGCTAAGCTTCTGCCTTTGGCTCAGATCATGATCTCAGGTTTCTGGGATCAAACCCTACTCAGCGGAGAGTCTGCTTCTCCTCTGCCCCTCCTGCTGCTCCTGTCTCTCTCTCTCAAATAAATAAATTAAATAAATAAAACCTTTAAAAAAACCTGTTTCTTTTCAACATAAGCATTGAAAGTAATAAATTGCCTTTATAGTACTGCTTTAGGTGCACCACACTTTTAGAGGTACTGTTTTGTTTTCATTCAGTTAAAACTATTTTCTCATTTCACCTGGGATTTCTTTTTTGGCCCATGTGTTGTTTAGAAGTATGCTTAATTTGCAAACATTGGAGTGTTTGCGCATATCTTTCTATTATTGATTTCTAGTTAATTCTTTTGTGGTCAGAGAATATACTATGAATGAATGATTTTAATCCTTTAATATTTATTGAGACTTGTTTTATGGCCCCAAATATGGGCTAACTTGATAAATGCTCTATGTACACTTGAAAATAGTGTTTATCCTGCTGTTGTTAGGTGGAGTGTTGTATAAGTGCCAATTAATTTAATTTGGTTGATGTGTTATTCAAGTCTTCTGTATTCTTATTAATTTTCTGCCCACATATTTTAACAATTATTAGGAGAGGACTGTTGAAATCTACACTTATAATTTTGTGTATTTCTTCTTCTACTCCTATCAGTTTTTGCCTCATGAATTTTGAAACTCTATAATACTGTAATATCTTCTTGATGAATTGGTCCTTTATTATTGTGGTCCCGTGGGCTGAAATCTACTTTGTCTAATATTAATATGGCCAATTCCCTTTTCTCTGCCTACTGCTGGCATGCCATATATATTTATTTATCCTTTTACTCTTTTTTGTAAATTATTTTGATAATTTTGTTTGCCATGTCTTTATAGTTAAAGTTGGCTTTTTGTAGACAACGTATAGTTTCTTGTAGACACCATATCTTGCTTGTTTCTCATCTAACCTGATGATCTTTGTTTTTCAATAGTGGGTTTTTAAAAAAAATTGATTTATACTTGCTATATAACATTGTATTAGTTCTAGGTATACAATATAATGATTTGATATATATATAATAATAGAGGGTTTAGATTACTTACATTGACTGTAATTGTTGATATGATTGGCATTTTAATATTTATTTTTTATTGATCCCAATATACTCTGTGTTCTCTTTTTTCTTTGTTTCTTAATCTTTTTTGAAGATTTATTCATTTATTTTAGAGAGAGAGAGAGAGTGCATGAACAGGGGGAGAAGCAGAGGGAGAGAAAGAAGGGAAACAGACTCTCTGCTGGGTAGAGAGCCTGATGTGGTTGATCTCAGGTCCCGGAGATTAACTGAAACCAAGAGTCAGATGCTTAACTGACTGAGCCACCCAGGCACCCCTCTTTTTTTCTTTATTCATTTGTAGTAATCTAATCTTTTCATGATTCCATTTTACCTTCACTATTGGCTTACTAGCTATACCTCCTTTAAAGATTGTTTTTAGTGGTTGCTCTAGGATTTACAATACCTAACAAATCATAACCCCAACATAGGGCTCGAACTTACAACCCTGAGATCAAGAGGAGTTGCAGGCTCCACCAGCTGAACCAGCCAGCCCCCCCCCCCCCGTGGTCTCCCTTGAAATAATCTTACATCATTTCAAGTGACATGTAAGAGTAGTACACTTAAAATGGTACTTAAAACAGTACACTTCCATTTTCCTCCTCTGGTCCTTGGTGGAAATGTTGTCAGACATCTTGCTTGGGCATATGGTATAGACCCCACACATTTTATTATGTTTGCTTTAAAGAGTCACGTATCTTCTAAAGAAATTAAGTAGGAGAAAGAATGTTTTTGTTTTGATCTACATATTTACTCTCCCTGGTGTTCTTTATTCCTTTGTGTGGAATAAAATTTCCATCTGTTACAATTTTTTTTTCTGTGCCTGAAAACATCCTTTAAAATTCTTGCTGTCTACTAGTCATACATTTTTTTGTTCTATTAGGAAAAGCCATCTTTCACCTTTCTTTTTTTTTTCTTTTTCTTCCTTTGTACAGTCTGCTTACACCTATGATGTTGAAGCCCGTACGTTTAACAACACATAAAGTGCTGGGTTTGGCAGCACACAGAGTTGGAACGACATAGGGACAGCTTGACATGGTCCCTGCCCAAGGATGACATGCAAATTTAAAAGCATTCCAGGTTTTTGTACTGAACGCAGTGCACTTAAAAATAGTTGACATAGTAAATTTTGTTTTATGTATGTTATACCACAGTAAAAAAAAATGTGTATATATATATATATATATATATATATATATATATATGCATAGAAATGGGTCTAGGGGGGCGCCTGTCTGGCTCAGTCGGTAAAGCCTGCAACTCTTGATCTTAGAATTTTAAGTTCGAGTCCCACATGGAGTGCAGAGGTTACTTAAAGATAAAATCTTTTTTTTTTTTTTAAAGATTTTATTTATTTATTCGACAGAGAAACACAGCTAGAGAGGGAACACAAGCAGAGGGGCTGAGAGAGGGAGAAGCAGGCCTCCCGCTCGACCCTGGGTCTCTAGGATCATGACCTGAGCTGAAAGCAGTCGCTCAACTAACTGAGCCACCCAGGCGTCCCAAGATAAAAATCTTAAAAAAAAGAAAAAGAAAAAGAAATGGGTCTAGAAATACACATACAAAGCAGTTAATGTTGGTCTGCTCCTGGGAGGAGGGATTGGGGATAAAGGACAACTTCAAGATTTTTCCTTTGATTTTTAAATGTTTTATCAGGAAATTATCTCAAATATAGAAAAATTGCATGAGTAAGAATATTACCAAGAATATCTCTATACTGCTTACGCAGATTTACCTACAATTAACATTTTATCTACTTATGTCATCTCTTTCTCATATATATAAGCAAGCTATGGGGAGATGATTTAAGTCAATGCAAATGCATCCCACTTCTCATCAAAATCTATTGATTTCTGCCAAATGGGTCTTCTCTATGATGTTCACAAAATGTTTTTTTTTTCCAGCTCTACTACTCTATCCTCATTGATCATTTGGCACTTAAAGTTCAATTGTAAGCAGGAACTCCCCAGTTGTTTATATATTGATCGTAGACACGAACTCACAGATACCTATGTTTTCAGTAATTTATAATTCACTCTTGTATCTATTATCTTACTGCTCAGATTGTCCTGGATTTGGCCACTGGAGCCCCTATAAGCTGGCTCCTGCCTTCCAGTGATATGTGTTACCCCCCACCTCATCACACTGAGCGCTTCCTTAAAATCTGGCATAAAAAGATTTTTCAGGCATTTCTTGTATCTATCTGCCCCAGTCCTGAATTCAGCCATTTCTAGGAAGAGCCTTGGTTTCTTTTAATGAGAGAAGGTATTAGAACCAAAGATCTGGGTGCAAAGCATGCTCACTATTCCTGGAGAGTCTTTTCTGCTTGTACCTTTCAGTTGGATGAGGAAGGAAATCAATGAATATTTATATATGTACATGAACACATACAAATATATATATAGACATCTATGTATATGGATATATCAATACACATACATGGGGACATATACATATTTAGATACCATGAATTATAATTTCAATTCCATTCATCCCCACAGGTTTCTTCTTGCCTTCTCTTCTGTATTTGCATGTAGATTTTTCAGTTAGACACTTGGATCCCCCAAACAATACATTTACTTATTTCCTCAAAATTGCATAGTGAATCTAAAAATAATGTCAGAATTGCTTCTTCCTTGCCTCTATACAAAACAAACCTACTGAAAAGAGGACATGATTTATTTGTAATTTCCTCTGTGCCATATTACTCCACCACTAATGGGGGTGTTACAGAGTAAAATTTTCATACGTTGTTCAGATTAGTTCTTCCTTTTTCTATTTTCCTTCTGTGTTGTTATACTATTCATTTGAAGTCTAATGGGGCTGCTGTGTTTCAGTTTGCTCTCCATTTTAAATTGGTACAAATGCCTCTTCATCCCCAATCCTTACTGCCACTTTCCCCTTATAGGTAACCAGCTTCATGGTTTTCTGGCTTATCCTTCCCATTTTTCTTTTTGTAAAGGCAAATTGTCATAGATTTTCTTTTTAATTTTTTCCTGCTACTGTATTTTTCTTTTCTTTTTATTTTTTAAAAATATTTTATTTATTTATTTGACAGAGAGAAACACAGCTAGAGAGGGAGCACAAGCAGGGGGAGTGAGAGAGGGAGAAGCAGGCTTCCCGCCGAGCAGGGAGCCGGATGTGGGACTCGATCCCGGGTCTCTGGGATCATGACCTGAGCCGAAGGCAGTCACTTAACCAACTGAGCCACCCAGGTGCCCATGTATTTTTCTTTTAACAAGCAGTTTTATTGAGGCTTAATTTATGTAGTATGAAATTCACCCAGTTTCCAAGTGGCATCTAGACAAGAGGAAGTAAATTTACACAGGGGTGAAACATCACCAGAGTTCAGCTTTAGAACATGGCCATCATCCCACCAGTTCCTCTCACACCTGTTTGCAGATGGCACCCACTCCCGCCTCAGCTGCGGCAACCACTCATCTATGCTCTGTCTCTATATTTTTACCTTTCTATAAATTTCATATCAATGAAATACCAGAATACGTAGTATTAGGTGTCTGATTCCTTTCACTTAGCATCATGCTTTTGAGGCTCATTTGTGTTGTGGAATGTATAGCAGTTCTCTCCGTTTTTATTGGTGTGTTGAATGGATATACCATAACCTGCTTACCCATTCAGCATCTAATGGACTTTTGGAGTGGTTCTAGCTTTTTGCTTCTCATGAATAATGCTGCTAAGAACATTGGTGTACAAGTCTTTGGACAGATATGTGTTTTCATTTCTTATGGGTGGATACCTAGAAGTGAAATCGCTATGGCATATGGTAAGTGTACGTTTCACTAAAGGAACTGTGGAACTGCTTTGCAAAGTGCCTTTATTATTTTACCCTCCAAGCATATTTTTTAATGTTCATTGTAAACAAAGGTATTCTCATAAAGTGGCTGGAAGTTCTTACCTTAGGTAGGCAAGTTATTGCCCTTGTAATCTTGTACATTTTTTACACAACCCCTTCTTCATGAGTAGTTCAAATGTAGGTCAGATTATTCCTTGTTGAATTATAATGAATTCAGAATAAATGTGACATAAAAAAATACCCAGAAAATTGTTTCCTCCTTGTTTTTTTTTTTAAAGATTTTATTTATTTATTTGACAGAGAGAAACACAGCTAGAGAGGGAGCACAAGCAGGGGGAGTCAGAGAGGGAGAAGCAGGCTTCCCGCTGAGCAGAGAGCCCGATGTGGGGCTCGATTCTGGGTCTCCGGGATCATGACCTGAGCCGAAGGCAGTCGCTCAACCAACTGAGCCACCCAGGCGCCCCAATTCCCATTGATTTTAATATAATCTACATATTATACATTGATACAATTTAATTTTTAATGATTATGTTTAACAACCAGTTTGCAGGATTCCTGCAAATGCAGTAATTGGTTCTCACAAGTCAGTATGAACTTGTTCGAGCACCTTCTGTTGCCCTATCCTACCACAGCTCCACCAGTCTCCAGGGCCCGTGGGCTCCTGGGGCACTTGGTCAGGGAAGCAGAGGAAAGTGGGGAGGGAGCTGAGGATAGGGGAGGACCGGCTCTGACTTGGGTCTGCACTGTGGGTTTCCTATCACATTTGGGTCACCCATCCTTAAATTTATGGCAAATTCTGGTTATATAGTGTGTGGAGACCAGCTTACAGCAACACTCTTGTTTCCTCTGACTTACTCTTTTTGCTTTCAAACTCCTACTTGATACCCCTGTCTAAAATGAACCCAATCTCTAAATACTGCAACTAGTTCTTTTTTAAAAATGATTTTAATTATTTATTTGAGAGAGAGAGAGCAAGCATGAGTAGGGGTGGGGGGAAGAGCAGAGGGAGAGAGAGAAGCAAGCTCCCCCTGAGCAGGGAGCCTCAACCAGGACTCGATCCCAGGACGCTGCTATCATGACCTAAGCTGAAGGCAGACACTTAACCAACTGAGCCACTCAGGTGCCCCAAACTCAGTTCTATTTTCTGACATTTCTCTCTTTAAAGCAGGGTTGGGAGAACAAGGCACCTCAAATTCTACCTCACGTGTTTGCTCTGAGAGTAAAGTTCCCCAGAATAGTTCCTTCACTTATGTTCTAGTTGTAAAAACATGTCATTGTTTAATGGCAACATATTACAAAGCCATTGTTGGCTGTTATTGTTTAAAGCTTATGCTTCTGATTTGGCTGAGCTTCTCTCTTGCTTTTCCCTGTGTTTGTATGTTTTTTGATTTTTGTTTTCTGGGTTTTTTTTTGTTGTTGTTTTCTGTAACTGTCACCACCTGACCTTCTAATTCTTTTTTTCTTTTCCTACTTCTATTTTTCTTCTTCTCTCCTGGGTCTTCTAACAGGGACATAATATAGAACTAATGTATATATTCTTATTATTTGTTGTTTTTATTCAATAGACTGTATGTTCTCTTCTGAATTTAAATACTTTGTGAGCAGGAGGTGCTTCTTTCAAATAAAAAAATAACATGAATTTTATTTATGAGTCCCTTGAAGGATTTGGGGGAGAATTGCCAATTGCCTTTGAGAGGGAAAAATGGTGTTTTTTGTTTTGTTTTGTTTTTTAGATTTTATTTATTAGAGAGAGAGAGCACGTGCAGTGGCAAGGAGTAGAGGGAAGGGGAGGAGCAGACTCCCGGCTGAGCAGGGAGCCCAATGAGGGGCTGGATCCCAGGACCCTGAGATCATGACCCGAGCCAAAGGCAGACTGAAAACTAGTTTTTCTACACCCATTCTAAACACTCCATTAGTTCAGCCTGAGAGAACTCTACTCAGTGATAAATTCATAGATGCAACAAATACAAGAATTAAAGAGGACTCCGGAAACTAGAACAGGGCAGTACCACATTGTCTATCAACATAACTTAGAGCTGTTTTTACCAAAAATTGAACAAAACAATCTGGAGATATTGTAATAACCCAAATTCTGTTCAGCACTCAGCTTTGAACAAGCCAATGACATTTAATCTAACTTCTTGAGTAATTTTGCTCTCTGGCTTGTGTGCTATTCTTTTTTTTTTCTTTTCCAAGATTTTATTTATTTGACAGACAGAGACACAGTGAGAGAGGGAACACAAGCAGGGGGAGTGGGAGATGGAGAAGCAGGCTTCCCGCTGAGCAGGGAGTTGGATGCAGGGCTTGATTCTAGGACCTGGGATCACGACCTGACCCACAGGCAGATGCTTAACGACTGAGCCACCCAGGCGCCCCTTGCATGGTGTTCTCTAAGTAAATAGCAAGAAAGGGTGGCTGAGCACTAAAATGCATGCCACATACCTGTCTGAATCAGGGAGAGCTGCTTCCAGCACATTCCACCAGCAGCGTGAGAACGGCAGAGCAAACGACACCCTCACAGATGCCACATGAGCAGCCAAAGTGGTACCTATTGTTTAGACAAAGATGCTATTTTTAAGGTTTAGCCCAAATGCAAATTTTGATGCTGCAAGATCAAGTAGTATTTCATTTTGACAGAAACACAGCCAGGGAGGGAACACAAGCAGGGGGAGTGAGAGAGGGAGAAGCAGGCTTCCTGCCGAGCAGGGATCCCGATGTGGGGCTAGATCCCGGGTCTCCAGGATCATGCCCTGAGCCGAAGGCAGTTGCTTAACCAACTGAGCCACCCAGGTGCCCCAAGTAGTATTTCATTTTTATGAGATCCTAGTAGAACACTCTGTACACTCTCAGAATCACATTTGAGAAAATAGAAATATCCAGAAGGGAAGCTATGCAATTATTAAGAGCTTACAAAATGAGACCTAATGGAAATAGTAACATCCCTCAAATCATTTAATCAATGGAGATAAAATGGAGACCTTCTTGAGGGCAGAGAACAGGACTGGCTCTCTTTTGGATCCCTCCAAGTGCCTGGCTAACTACACAGGCCCTTATTTTGCATGTAAAACAGTTATAAAAACAGTAGCTTCTGTAGAGAATTGACAGATGTTAGGTGTTGAGGTCTTAGTTCATCCTGCTTATAACAAAAATATCACATAGTAGGTGGCTTATAAAGCACCAAAATTCATTTCTCATAGTTTTGGAGGCTGGAGGTCCAAGATCAGGGTGCCCACCTAGTTGACTGAGGACCCTCTTCTGGGTTCAGACTTCTCATTGTGGCTTTAGATGGCAGAAGGGTCAGGGAAGCTCTGGGGGTCTCTTTTTAGAGCATTAACCCCATTCATAAAGGCTCCACCCTTATGCACCTTGCAAAGACCCTACCTCCTAAAACCATCACAGATGGGCGTTAGGATTTCAACATGTGAATTTCAGGGAGGATGCAAACATTCAGACCATGGAAGGGCCTAAGAGCTCCATTGCCTCCAGCCTTTCACAGCTGTGCTCCCTTAAGACCTACCTCAGGGAGAGCAACAGTCAGATCAATGTCTCTCCTCCCCTACACAGGAAGACTGTGTCAGAGGAGGAGATTCCAACCTTGAGTCAAAGTAAGACTTCTGTCTTCTTTCTCTGAAGACTTCCAGGCCCTAGAACACCCTTAGGAAGAGGGGCCCAGGGAGGGCGTTAGTGTATGTTGGGACACTGAGGCAGACAGGAAACAGTAGGCAGTGCAGGAAGGAAGGATTTGGGGAGGACAACATAGTGACCCTTCATGTGGGTGAAACGTGGCCTACGGAATGTCAAGTTCTTCAGTGTCTTTCATCACACGCCTGGATGGGGTGCAGGCAGATGCCCTTCCTTCATGGGCCAAATTGGAATTATGAGTAAGAGGAATGCATGTTTCTCCTCATGATAAAATGGGCAAACCTGGTTTTCATTTAGATCAAGGAGATTCAAGTTAGATCAAGAAAGACTCTTCTCTCAGTGAGAATTATTCACAATGAAAACAGTTCTCACTGAAATGCTCAAGATGTGGCCTTCAAGCAAACACCTAATTAAAGTCAGATTTCTATATTGCTCATGCTTGTTGGAGAATGAAAAAAAAGGGGAAAATGCAATGAAAAATAGGAGATTCTGGGCACGTAAAGCCTAGAAACGTGTAGGACAGTAATCAAACAAGATTGACAATTATTTTATAGTTGACCAGGGATGATTGTGTTTTCAGAACAAATTAATGAGAGCCTGAGTTGAAATTTACATTTATAAAAGAAACCAGAAACATATAGGAAAATTTAACATGAGCCTGTCACTCTGGAGGAAGGTTCTGTTTGGTTTCAGGACTTTTCCTTGAGAACAATGAAGTTTCACTCTCCGTCAGGGTGCTCAGGTGTGGGACGAATATCCGCAGAGCCTCTCCATTCAAAGCATGGGTTATCCTCTCCCCATACTTCTTGGCATGCCTTGAGTCCCCATTCTTGAGCTATCCGATTCCCCTTCTCAGATAAAAACTTTGGTGGCAAATCTCACCTGTTAGAGGAAGTTGCTTTTCCTTTTGCCAAATGATCCAAGTAACTTGTGGTTCAAGGTGATCGTTCCTCCAGTCGTCTAGGTGCCTAATCTTATAGGGCACATACCATTATTCCGAGGGGTTTCCTTCTGGGGAAGATTCCTTCATGAGTCACGACACAGCTGGTATCACTTGACAAAGTGTGATGAGACTAATTAGGTGAGCTGGAAACCAATTACTTCTGAGCGGACTGTGGTGAGCTCACGGGGCCCATCTGCTGCCGCCTGGCTCATCTGTGACCCCAGGACTGCTGCTTAGCCACGATCAGAAGACACCATGAAAAACTCAAAGAAATGTATAATGGAGCTCATTTTCACATTAGCTTACCAGCTTCCAAGCGATATAAAAAAGGTGGGTAATGTAACTAGGGAATGTCAACAAAATTTTAGAAAATGTATAATTCATGGCACTGGGCCAGGAAAACATCAGTCAGACAGGCCCGTGGGTAAATAATGAAATTGTTATGCCTCATTTAGCTCCCTATCGATTTGGAAGACAGAGCATGGTTCCGAGGAAATTTATAAACCAAGGCATGTGTTGATTTGGATTCTCAGGGAGTACCAGAAGATTCCCACAACCTTTATCACTTAGCAACATACGCCATAGACATGTTCTTTCAAACAACGAGGAATAATGGAGCTGGAAAATTGTGTTTTCTTGAAAAACATCTTCAGTGGCGCAAGAGACATACATTTTGTGATCACCGTCTGCTAATGCGTATTTGTGGGACTTCTCCGTCTTGGGACGGCTCCCTGTTTCTCTTTGAGAGGCTGAGCCACCGGTGGAAGGCTGCCTAGTTATTCTATTAGCATTTACGTATCCAGTGTGTAGAAAACACAGAGGACTAAAGTCATTGCTTTTAAAGCCCCTTTCACAATTGAATTTCCTGTGGAGAAGCAATATCCCAGGAGCATAATAGATTTTCCCCCTTCTTCCATTTACACAGACACTTTCACAGCTAACTAATCAGTTGCAATTCTAATCTATATTTCCGATTTGCTTACATGCCTCATGCAGACTGAATTTAAATGCGACTTAAAATAAAATAAACCACAAGCAAATGACACAGAATTGCTAACAGTAGGAACCTTGTTTACATTCCACATTCTGAAAATATTTTGTTCAGCTGGCTAGGGAAACCACATGGCTGAGACAGACTGGGTGACAATTGGGTTTATTGCGTGGCTGGAACCAGGATAGAGAAAGGGATGGCGTGTGATGTGGCTGTCTGTCACCTCAAACCCAGAGAAAGAACACATTTTCAGCACACATGCGATCCATGCTTTAACAGATCTCTGATAATCCTTGCCAGATCATCACGCGTGCCTGGCGCGGGGCCAGAACACGATGCCAGTCTTTTTGAATCTTTTGATAATAACCGTCTCTTCCTTTCTGTGGTCATCAGCGGATGCTACTTCTTTCATAGGACTCTCTCAGAGTCCATTTGTTCTTCAAGTCCTTCATTCCCTCCTACTTTCAGGAATTATCCCCGAATACATTCATATTTCTCCTTTCTACCTGTGTTTGAAGGTCTATTGAGGGACTGCTGTGCTCTCTCATTCCACTGCCTCATTAATAGTCCCTGTACCATCTACTAAAGGCAAGGACATTGGAAACACAAAGATAGTGTTCCACATGAGCTCTGTTCTGCAGAGAGAACGTCTCATGGGACAGACCTGTGCTGGGGGGCAGCACACGATTATTTGGTGTATGGAATGAGAAGGGAGGCAGGGGTGGGGAGAGAGATGAGGATGGAATTTAGAAGGGAAGAACTAGATTTAATAAACCATCTCTTTCTTTCTTATTAAGTAGGCTCCATGCCCAGCCTGGGGCTCGAATTCACAACCCTCAGATCAAGAATCCCATGCTCTATGGACTGAGCAAGCCTCCCTCCCCACGCCCCCAATAAGCCCTTTCTAATAGCAATGACTCAGAAAATGATTTCATTCTCTGTTAGGAATATATAGCCCACCAAAGGAGAACCACGGGCAAATGTTCTTCACAGACTTAAGGAGGCTGTCACAGTTTTGTTGGTGGTGTTCCCTTTGAAAAACAAAGCTTTTTAAGGATGTTCACATCTTCAGAGCACAGCGATTTCAGAAGCCACAACAGGGAGCATGGAAAGGGCTCAGGGGTGAGGGTGGGGAGGCCGTGGGAGACTCAGCCTCGACTCTCAGCTTCCTGTATGTCCATCCATAAAGAAGAGAATTTCCAGAAGCTGCTGTGAGAATCGACTGAAGCTATTCCAGGTTCTGTCTCGAGGCATTTCTCTAGTTTTCTGCCCTTGCAGAGACCTGCACCCTCGCTAGCCTCTTCCTGTTCTCCCTCCTCCCGAGCTGTGCTCAGCCTCCAGTCTCTGCTGTCTACGCTCGCAGGCCTTGTTCAGTACTGCCCTTTTCCTACTTGGAGGCCTGCTCTCCCCCTGCACGGGGGCTGGAAAGCAAAGCTGCCATGGGCTCCTGCTTTGTGCTCTGTGCTCTGAGATTTCAAGTCCCACACACCCTCTGCTCCACCCACCCTGCGCCTTCCCCTCAAGCCTTTGAGGCTTTGAAAACAGGTTCCTGACATAGTCATCGAAGGCCAACAAATCAGACTTCAAAAAGAGAAAAGAGAGAACAAATGAAATTGTGAGCAAATTCACTAGCAAGTTTATAGTTTATAAATGCTTAGAGAAGAATCTCCTCCCTTCCCCCATGGAATAGATTTGCTCATGAAACAAGAAAAATTTAGTTAATACTTCCTTAGATCTCAATAAAAAAGGATGTTTGGAATAAGTACATACACACTGAAATAAAACTTTAAATTGAAAGCAATAAAAAGTATTATTTCATCTAACACTGCAGAGAGTGGAATCATGTGTAGATGACTAACTTAGGGAAATGATTTAGACTAGGAAGGAAATTATATATATACTAAAATATAATTTTATATATATACTTTTTTTTACAGTATCATTGATGTTTATTTTACACTCAATAAAATTACCCATTGTAGGCCATTTTGTGGGTTTTGATAAATATACACAGTTGTGCCACCATAATCAAGTTTTGGGGTTTATTTTTGTTTTTTGTTTTGTTTCTTAGAGAGAGAGGTAAGGGGTAGAGGGAGAGGGAGAGTCTCGAGCAGACTCCCCGCTGAGTGAGGAGCCCACAAGGGACTGGATCTCACTATGGGAGATGACCACCTGAGCTGAAACCAAGAGTTGGAGGCTTAACCAACTAAGCCACTCAGGCACCCCGATTTAGCATGGTGATTTTGAGATTCCTTTATGTTGTGTATTTCAGAAGTTCGTTTCTTCTTCTAGTTGGGTTCATTGTATGCATATACAATGTTTTGTTTATCCATAGACAAATATTTGGGTGGTTTCCATTTGGGGTGTTATTATGAATAATACTATTATGAGCATTCATGTAAAAGTCTTCATATGGACATATGATTTCATTTTTCTTAGGTAGCTAGGAATGGAAATGTTGGTACATTTGTAGATTGGTACATGCCTAAGGTAGATGCATGCTTAACTTTTAAAGAAGCTGTCAAACTTTTCCAAAGGGGTTGTGCCATTTTATAGTTTCACCATATCCTCACCCACATTTGGTATTAGCAGTCATTTTGATTTTAGCCATTTTAGTAGACATGTAGTGGCATCTCATGATGGATTTAAATTTGTATTTCCCTACTGACCAGTGATGTAAAACATCTTTCCATCTGCCTGTTGGCCATTCAAATATTCTTTTGTAAATGTCCAGTTAAACTTTGGTGCTCATTTTCCCAATCAGATTGTTTGTCTTATTTCTTGAGTTTGAAGAGTTCTGTTTATATTCTGAATATAAGTCCTTCATCAGATATACATTTATACGTATTTTTTCCTAATCTGTGGCTTGCCTTTTCATTTTTTTCTGCTGTTTCAAGAAGCAAACATTATGAATTTTGGTAGAGTTCAATTTATTGATTTTTTTTTTAATTTCTGTGCTTTTTATGCCCCATCTAAGAAATCTTTGCCTAATTCAAAGCCACAAAGATACTCTCTTGTGTTTTCTTCTGCAGGAAACAATTGGAGTAAAGAAGCAGATATGGAGATCTTCCAATCCATAAACTATTGTTATGAAAAAAGTAAGTAGAACAAGTAGATTAGGGGTGCCTGAATGGCTCAGTTGTTAAGCATCTGCCTTCAGTTCAGGTCATGATCCTGGAGTCCTGGGATCAAGCCCCACATCGGGCTCCCTGCTCAGCGGGAAGCCTGCTTCTCCCTCTCTCACTCCCCCTGCTTGTGTTTCCTCTCTAGCCGTGTTTCTCTCTGTCAAATAAATAAATAAATTCTTTTAAAAAAACACAAGTAGATTAGAAATACTAAGTAGAGAAAAAAAATTTTTTACAAACCTCAAAACATTAACATTTATATCTAAAATAAATCTAAG
>PITA01001081.1:27578-86878 GCA_004023965.1 Spilogale gracilis
GGGCGCCTGGGTGGCTCAGTTGGTTAAGCGACTGCCTTCGGCTCAGGTCATGATCCCGGAGATCCAGGATCGAGCCCCACATCGGGCTTCCTGCTCGGCGGGAAGCCTGCTTCTCCCTCTCTCACTCCCCTTGCTTGTGTTCCCTCTCTCACTGTGTTTCTCTCTGTCAAATAAATAAATAAAATCTTTAAAAAAAAAATAAATAAAAAAATTAAAAAAAAATAAAAAAATAAAAATAAATAAAATAAATCTAAGAACAAAGGCTCGAGGTAGGTGGTAGCTGGTAGGGTAAAGGTAGGGAGTAGAAAGAAGACAAATCATGCATGTTTCAAAGACAGTGTAAAAAAAAAAGTACACATTGTAGTTAAATGTTTAAATCTAGAAAGGATCTCATCTTTCTAGCCCTAACCCTTGAATCCAGGCTGACTCACCCACTCTCCTATGAAATGAAGGCCTGGAGGACTTTTCTGGTCCTGCTCAGAGTCTGTGCAGGTTTCACCTGCTCTCCTATCCCAAACCATGAGCATGTGGCTTCCGGAACCCAGCCCCAGTCCTTGCTTTGGTCCTCTAGGCCCTCACACTCTCTCTTCTCTGAAATCGAATGGTCTACTGGACCTCAGAGGACTCTACCGGGGGAAATGCAGGCCCTGTCCTGGTTGTAAGCCTGAGAGCTGACAGTGGAAACACATTTCCTCTCCAGCAGTGGAACGTACGAAGTAATGGAACAACACCTACAGAATTTGGAAGAAAAAAGAGAATTTAACAATCCATTCGAAGGTAGTTGGGAAAAAAATCAAATATGCATATTTTCAGAATATAGCTGATTCCAGTGTGATTTTGGCAAAAGATGCTTTAAAATATGCTCAAAATAATTTTTGAGAGGCAAATCAGAGAAGAAATGAATTGAGTGTGCAGATGAGGACTGGTAATAGACTTTAAAACCATCTTTGGATGGTTTTGGAGATATGGTTAAAGGTACCAAGCAATGATTAGGACAAGAGTGGTTCTTGAAATGCTAAAAATAGTGTTAGAAAACAGAGCACAAAATTATGAATGGCTTGAAAGATAATGTTAAGAATTTAACTGAATCCATAAAGATGGGTTGAAACTTACTACATGCAAGGCACTGAACTAGGTGTGCTTCAGGATACAAGGACATAGAGATGCATTGGCTCTGTTCTTGGGGAGTTTCTGATGTAGGTGGAAAGATAAGGCTCACTGACTTAGCAAGGTGTAGGCAATGTCAAGGGAGCAACTGGTCAGTAGGATCTATGCTGCCCAGGAGCCCGTATCTGTGACTAAACTAGAGTAGCAATTTTGAATATAGTAGGTCAAGTTCTACCGAAGATATTTTTTGGAAGGAATAGAGCATCTGTGTCTATCTGTGCCAGAACAAAACTTGGGTCTACATGGCAGGAAGCCAGATGGAAAGAGCTGCATCCCAGGGTTGGCTCAGGTAGGCATCTGGAGCACGGGAGGCTGGGGCTTTCCAGTAAGTTCACAATCTGGCCAAGCACAGAGATGGCTATTATCATCCCTTGCTGGATATTATTCTTTCTGGGGCAATCTTTGACCCGCAGTCCTGGAGCTGCCTCTTGGGCATGCCCTGAGAAGGGGTGACAAGTAGTGCGGAAGTGGAAACTCCCAGCTGAAGGAGTGCCCTGCCCAGCCACACTGTTCAGACCAGCTTTTGAATTGTGTGTTGTGCCCATACGTGTCTGTGAATGGGACACTTCATAGTGCTTGCGTGGAAATAGCGCCTAGTTTTGTGGCAGGTGCAGACACACAGACAGATGATCTCTGCCCATCGGGGTAAGTGGAGAGTATGACAGTGAGGTATGCACGGTGCCCTGAGTGTGTGAAGAGGGACCCTTACTTAACCTGAGTGCCAGGGCTTGTCAGGGAAGTGTTACTGGAAAGTAATACTTGAAAGATTATAGGAATTTGGCATGTGTTGGTAAGGAGGAGAAGAGAAGGACATTCAAAAGAGAGAAGGAGCTTGAGGAAGAGGAGCAAGGCACATTAGGGCTTACTCTGTGCAGGGAACCACATGCAGGTTGGCAATGTTGGAGCTTAGGGCTCTATGAGACAGAGATCAGGAGGGACATCCCCCAGGGCTAGATGGAGTTCTCCATCCCATACCAAGAGCCTGGCCCATATCCTATGTGGGATACGGAACCACTGAGAGGTTTTAAACAAACGAATGATATTGTTAGACTGGAGTCTTAGATAGCTCACCGTGGTGGCTGATGGAGAAGGGAATGAGACCAATGACAGGGGGGTTGGCTGAGTTAACCGTCACTTTAACCCCCAGTAAGAGGTAAACAGGCTTGGATCGAGGTCCAAGCAGTAGAAGAGAAGGAGAGAAGTGAAAAGGTTGGAGAATGTTTAGGAGGTAGACTCTGTGGTGGGTGAGGGAAAATGAGATGCCTAAGCTTTTCTTCCCGGTCTCTGGCTGAGTTCTGGGATGGACCTTGGTGCAACTGAGATCTAATGTAGGACTTGAAACAGGCATGAAGCTGGGGCAGATTAGCTGGGAATACAGGGAGAATTAACCCTCTTAAAAAAAATAATAAGGGGGGCGCCTGGGTGGCTCAGTTGATTAAGTGACTGCCTTCAGCTCAGGTCATGATCCTGGAGACCCGGGATCGAGCCCCACATCGGGCTGCCTGCTCGGTGGGAATCCTGCTTCTCCCTCTCTCACTCCCCCTGCTTGTGTTCCCTCTCTGGCTCTGTTTCTCTCTATCAAATAAATAAAAAATCTTAAAAAAAAATAAGGCTTTTATTGTAATAAAAGCAGTGTGTGTACACTGTAGAAAATTAGAAAATGCAGAGAAGCCAAAAATAAAATCATAAAAGATCCCATTCTATCACCCATTGATATACCTATTAAATGCTTAGTGTATATCCTTGTAAATCTTTTTTTTTTTCTAGGAGATCATATTGTCTGTCCATTTTGTCTTGTTTGTAGCTTTTTTCACTTAACAATCTCCAACTTTTCATGTCCATAAACTTAGGGACATCTTCTCTAACATCGCATTTGTATTATTTTCCACAATTATCCTAAAATAGTCCTTTACACCTCATTTGTGCAAACTAGCATTCTAACCCCAAACCATGAAGCACACCTGATGATTATTATAAATTGTAGGCACTATATCATATGGCACAGTCTCTTTTACATGGTGCTGTCTCATGAAAGAGAAAGACCAGTTGAATTACAGAATGCCCCATTGCAGAATATGTTGCCTTCTGGACCCATGTGGTCCTTCCTACCAGAAGTGGCATTCGGCTGCTTCCTCCATCCTACAGAGAACATCCTCCAGTCACTAGTGGAGAAAAAACAAGTAAAAGAAAGCAAGTAGTAAGCATAGAAAATAATAAGTCTAAAGGAGGTATGCTAAGGAAGGAAGGTCTTCCCCCAAAATTCATACGTTGAAACCTACCGGCCAAAGTGATGCTATTAGGAAGTGGGGCCTTTACAAGATGAGTAGTCTATATAATGGAATTAGTACCCTTAGAAAAGAGGCCCCAAAGAGCTCCCTTGTCCCCTCCCTCCACCATGCTGGCACCCTGAGCTCAGACTTCCAGCCTCCAGAACAATGGAGAAATACATTTCTGTGGTTGATAATTCACCCAATCTGCAGTTTTTGTTTTAGCAGTCGGAAAGAACTAGGAAAAAGTACAAAGACAGCAAGTGCAATAGAATTTCAGAAAAGGAAAGATGATATTTGAGCGGACCCCTTGAGTATGCATAGAATGTGGACAGTTAACGACCTAGAGAAGAATTCAGAAAGATGGCATGATGAGCAAAGGCCCAGATACGGGAAAGTATGAGTCTGATCTGACAACCGCAGTGGCCAAAGTTGCCCATGATACATGTAGTTGCTATCCGTGATTGCTGTGACCTGTAATTCGAAACTTTATTACTACCAGTGTTTACTAAGGATATATTCTTTCATATTGCACAACTGAAGAATACTGATGTTTCCAACAATTTTACTACCTGAAAGAGTTCAAACAAATACAATTTATTTAGAATGTGTGTTTGATAGAAGAAACGTGTTTCTATTCTTTCACATTCTGATTGTGTTTCATTTGGGTTCCATAAAGATGTTCTCTGGACTATAAATTCACGGATGATATAAATTTTCAGAACATGTATACATGACTGCCCTACTAAAAATCTGTTTCTCTGATAGAACTAGAAGGCTTGTCAGATGTTGGAATGGATGTTTTCAGTTAGATGTTAATTGCATTGCAAAGAATGTAGATGCATGCTTCTGAAAATAAGTTGTATCAAATGTCTGCTTGAATTTACCTCAGTAATTGATACATCTGCCTAAGACTTGATCACTGAAATGAACAGATCTTTGCTTCTAACTTGTGTACCTGACATTGCTGTTATTATCCTAACAAGAGGATTCTAGATGCTGTCTTAGAATGTTAAGAGATCTGTTTTCCTTCACTCCTCTCACTAATTTGGGACTCTAAACCTTACAATCATTTTGGCCTCTTCTCTTTCCTTTGTTTCACAGAGAACAACAGTCATGACATCCCATGGATTCTTTGTCTTAAATGCTTCTTGCTATCAGACCTTTTCTTTTTAGTTCTTATTACGTGTGCACTCATTGCCACTCATCACATATGCTATAGTAGTAATAAAAATCGACTCCTCTTTCTGGTTCTTCCCCTAGGTACTTTCCACCAGAGAAATTATACTGAAACTCAAATTTCAGCATACCATTAACCAAAGACACAGACAGGTGGACAGACAGATGGACACACTACCTCCAGAGAGTGTATAACAATACCCTAACTCCATTCTCCCTGCCAGGAAACTTACGATCGAGCCCGACTGATCTAGCTTTGGGTCCAACAGGGAATTGCTTCTTGAGCACCCCCACATTCATTCCCAACTCTGTTCGCCTTTGCCATTTTCCTGCCTTGAAGGAGGCTCTTCCTTCCGTCATTTCTAAATCCTGCCTATCTTTAAAGGTTTATCTCAAGTCCGTAGAGCTTTTCTCAGGGGCCCCAGTAATTCAATCTTCTATGAAATCATGTAATTCAGTTTGTGCATGTCATTTACTTTCCCTTTTTGCTATTCTTGACTTTTCCTTGTTACTTAATAGCTGTTTTGTTTCATTTATTTAGGTTTTATTTAGGAGGGTGGTTGTGGAAGAGGACGGTTCTCCTGGAATTGTGCTGTATTAAAGAATTCAGCGGAGGCCAGGCTATCATATGTAGGCTACGACCTCTGTCTAAAGCTGTGGTTTGGGCACCTGGGTGGCTCAGTGAGTTAAAGCCTCTGCTTTCAGCTCAGGTCATGATCTCAGGGTCCTGGGATCAAGGCCCGTGTCGGGCTCTCTGCTCAGCAGGGATCCTGCTTCCTTCTCTCTGCCTGCCTCTCTGCCTACTTGTGATCTCTTTCTCTCTGTCAAATAAATAAATAAATAAATAAAATCTTAAAAAAAAAGATTTAAAAAAATTTTAAAAAATAAGCTGTAGTTTGTAACCTTGGCGACACTCCAGAATCACCTGGCGATCTTTTAAGAAAGACTTCCTGGATCTCAGGCTAAAATTCTGATTCAGTTGATGAGGAAGTGTGGGGTGGGCGTTAAAATCCCAGGTGATTCTAACGTGCAGCCGAGTCTGAGATATTGAACTAGAGCCAATGCAAAGCAATGCCCATTCGGAGGAAGGTGAGCCATGCAGGGTCTTTCCAGTGAGATGGGAAGCAAGACAGGATGAAAAAGACTGACGTGGCCTTCTCTGGGACAAATAAAAAACACATTCATGAGCGAGTGATTGAAACCTACATTGTAATAGGCATCCATCAACTAAATAGGAAAAACGACATCACTAGTAGTTAAAAATAAGTAAGGACCAAAAAAAAAAAAAAAAAAAAAAAAAGTAAGGACAGAATGAATAAAGGAGAGAGTGTTTGTTTAAAGGATTATCAGGTAACAGTGACATGGATTGAGAAGACCTGCAAACTTGTATATTAGTTCACACTTTGCTCAAAATATATTTTATTTTGAGGAAGGGGCAGATGTCAAAACACTTGTCTAATTTTAAAATGTATGATTAGGGGCACCTGGGTGGCTCTGCCAGTTAGGTGTCTGCCTTCAGCTCGGGTCGTGATCCCAGGGTCGTGGGTTCGAGTCCCACATTGGTCTTCCTACTCAGCAAGGAACCTGCTTCTCTCTCTCCTACTCCCCCTGCTTGTCCATGCCCTTTCTCTGTCAAATAAATGAATAAAATCTTTAAAAACATGTCACAATTCAAGGTGAGCAGGTCTTACATACACTATCTGTGTATGTTATATTATTCTCAATAAAAATCAGAACTCAATCAACATTTTTAATGTTAATAGCAGAGTTATATTAGTGGTTCTCTAATAGTTTCACATGACAAAGCATTTAGAAATCGTGAGGTTGTTTTTAAATAGAATACTATGAAATATGGATAGAGTAAATATATAGGAGTTAAATATATACTTTTGTGATAAATCAGATGCTATCTCTAATAGACAAATAATGTCTATACACAATTTATAGCAAGAGTCAAAGATTTAAGAAAAAAACCCAACTTTATAAAAACCAATAGAGAAAGGACTATCATTAACCTAAATTTCTCTTTAAGTTGTGAAAAAGTCGCCCCTGTTTCTTTTTTAAGGGGCAGGATATTTCAGTTCGGTACAAGAAACTCGATATTCTTTGAGACTGTAGTTTGAGAATGACTTTCTTTTATCAGTGAACAAAATGCATTAGTAAGTGCGATAGTCTTGTTTTCCTCATGACTCACACAGGGACAGAGCCTAACCCCTGGCACTGTGTGTCATCAAAAACCAAAGAAAAGGTGGGGGACTTGCCTTGTAGCTGCAAACACCCTAAGCAATATAAAATATTAAGTGAGAAATTCACAAATAAAGAGGGAAGGAAGAAAGGAAGGAAGGAAGGAAGGAAAGCTGTTAAATTATGTCCTTCAGAACCAACTACAAACTCCTTTCAGATGGAGACATTATAAAATGTCTATATCTCATTGTACATTTCTTGAACCAGTGTAATAGGTAAAAAATCTATGGTTTTGGGCGCCTGGGTGGCTCAGTGGGTTAAGCCTCTGCCTTTGGCTCAGGACATGATCCCAGCATCCTGGGATTGAGGCCCAATCAGGCTCTCTGCTCAGCAGGGAGCCTGCGTCATCCTCTCTCTGTGCCTGCCTCTCTGCTTACTTGTGATCTCTGTCTCTGTCAAATAAATAAATAAAATCTTTTTTAAAAATCTATGGTTTTATAGGAACTCATTTTTAATAAACATTTAAAACAAAAATATGTCCTCCTGTTTAAACTATCCAATTACTTTAGTTTTCTGTCTTCTGAGTTAAAGTCCCATGAAACTTATTTTTTTTTACAAAATTTAAAATTTCCCAAGAAGTCAAACTGAATTAAAACAGATCGACAACCCTAAAGATTAACATATGGCAAAATTTTCAGATACCTTATTTAAAAAATGCCCCCCAAAAAGATGCTACCCAGACAGATTTAAAAATGTGACAAAGGGATACTTCTGCATAAGGGACTATAATGACCTTTGTTCTTTCTTCAAAAAAAATTGATTTAAAAAAGGATGAAAAAAAAATAAAAAAGAATTAAAGTCCACCTTCATTAGCAAAGTAAAATTCTTATAATCTTTAGCTCTCCACCAAAACCATGTACAGACTTTGAAATGGACTGACCTTACATCTAATTGGAAGGAAGCAGGTGATACATCATAGTTGTGTCTCTTGCTGATTTTTAAGTGCAGTAAAAATACCAATTAAAATAAAAAAAATAAACAAATTTGTGTGCATATTTGCTGGAGATCTCCAATCTTGTATGCTTTATGGCTCTGTCATGATATTTGTGTCTCTGACACTTAATTGTGTTTTGTTTTAGGCTCTTCAGATTTCTAGCAGAGAAAATCATCTTTATTACATAGTTAGGTATCATGCTTCTTAAGTGAGTTATAGAAGATCTTCTTAGATAAATTGTATGCTTTTGCATATGATATATAACAACAAATGCCAATTTTTTCTGCTATATTTATAAGGTCCATTAATAATTCATTCATTTGCACTATAAGAGAATAATGTGATCTAGCTGAACTTTCCAGAAAGCGCAGACCTACCATTAAGCATCCAGCTGGAACAATCAAAACAAAACAAAAACTTAGACATGAAGATCTTTTGAAAAATATCATACAGTTTAAGCTTTCCTCAGCATCTCAGGGTCCTCATTATGGACATCTGGTAAGGACCAACACTGAAATAAAATGATGTTCCATCTTACCATGGTCCAAGCATAGGACAAACCTGGGGACTCAATTTCTACAGCACAACTGAGACATGGCGGGAGTCTGCAGATTTGATTAGTGAAAGTGACATGGGTCTGTCCACCTGCCCCACTCCACTTGGAACTTCTGGAAGGCAGAGACTGTTTTTGGGGGGCTTTTTGTCTCAAGCACAGAGTGATTGGTGGTCCTTCCTCATCAAATGCTTCATGAGGAAGTGAGCCTATAGGGATCCCATCCAAAATCTCTTCCTTTTTGTCCAATTAAGCTCTGACATGCAGGCACTGAGACTAGGGGAGGCTGCCCAGAGTTATCATTAATCTGATATGTTCAGCTATAGTGCTTTGATTTCAGTTTTTAAACGATGAATCTGGAGCATCTGACTGGCTCAGTTGGTAGAACATGTGACTCTCATTCCTGAGGTTGTGAGTTTGAGCCCCATGTTGAGCATGGAACCTACTTTAAAAATATATATATTATTTATTTATTTATTTGAGAGAGAGAGTGAGGGAGAGCATGAGAGAGGAGAAGGTCAGAGGAAGAAGCAGACTTCCAGTGGAGCTGGAAGCCCAATGCAGGACTTGATCCTGGGACTCAATCCCAGGACTCCAGGATCATGACCTGAGCTAAAGGCAGTGGCTTAACCAACTGAGCACCCAGGCACCCCTACTTTTTATTTTTTTAAGACTCTATATGAGAAAGAGGGAGAGAGAGAGAGAGAATGAGTGTGGGGGCAAGAGCAGAGGGAGAAGGACAAGCATACCCCATGCTGAGTGTGGAGCTTGATGTGGGGCTTGATCTCAGAACCCTGAGATCATGACCTGAACCGAAACCAGGAGTTGGACACTTAGTGGACTGAACCACCCATGCTCCCCAAGCAGGGAGCCTACTCTTAAAAAAAAATTAAAATGATGGATCAAAATTTTAAAATGTTTGATGCTCATGAGATGGAAGGTGCTACATTTCTAAGGGTCAGAATGCATGAATATTTCAATGTATACACATTAGTCCCTGACAAGATCATAACCTTTGGTGTGGACACAGCAGGTCCTCGACTGTAGTACTTGATAGGTGCTAACTATCATTTTAATCAACAGATCAAAATGAGGAATGGCATGAAGGATCTCTGCTTCATTTAATTCTAATAAGTGTTCCATAATAATAAGTCTCACCTAGTAGCATCTGAGAGTTAAATCTCATTAGGCTTGAGAACAAATAAAATTGTCAAATTTCACATTTAGAGAGGTTACCCTTTACTGATCTTTTCACCAGAATGATGAATTTTTGTGGTCTTCCACGATGATGAGCCTAAGCTCCCATCGGTTTAGAAGAACATTTAGGTCTAACATTTATGAAGAGAAATTTAAATTACCAGATGACCTGGACACAAGGACGGTACTTACATTAAAGTGTGGGGAAAACAAGAGCTTTGCTGGTTGTTTGCCGTGAGGTGACCAATAAAATGTTTAAACCGATGGTAGGCCACAGTCCCAGGCCCGGTCCTGGTGAAATGCAGATTCCTTCCTAAGATCCTTGCAGCTTCCTCCCGAATGTAATAAGCTCATGACTTGGATGGTCAGATTTTTATCACAAAACCAGAACAGGTTCTTCCTGTTACATCCAAAGGCTCTCCGGGACCTACTCTCTCATTCAGGCTTCAAGTCATTTTGCAAATTCACCCAACGCCAGTTAACTGCCTCTCTCCTCCCTCTATATAGCATCTTTTAACCTATAAAAGGCCTCTCCTCTTTCTGCAGGCTTTCCGTCACTTACAGAATCAGGACAATGACAATAAAAATTAAATTTAAATTAAAAAGTCCATTCAGCTATGATTCCATCCTTTACTTATCTTTGGCAAGAAGAAAAAAAACTTTCCCTTTCCTTTTCTCTCTCTTTTGTAAATGGAAGATGTAGTTTTCTTTATTTTCAGCTTTATTGAAGGCTAATCGACTAAGAAAATGGTAAAATATTTAAAGTGTACAAACACTGGTTCAATATGCACGTGCTGTGAACGGATTTCCCCCAATGAGTTAATGAACACTTCCGATCTTTCATCTTCATAGAGATTTCCCTAGTGCTTTCTTTCTTGCTTGCTTGCTTGCTTTCAGATTTTATTTATTTATGTGACACAGAGAGAGATCACAAATAGGCAGAGAAGGAGGCAGAGAAAGAAGGGGAAGCAGGCTCCCCGCTGAGCAGAGAGCCCCAAGGACCCTGAGATCATGACCTGAGCCAACCCTCTGAGCCACCCAGGTGCCCCCCTGGTGCTCTTTCTGATTGTCTTAATTCTTCATGTTTGTCTTTGTCCTAGTCTTGGAGTCACCAGTTCTTATTATCCTGGAGAGCTACATCTCATCAGATGTCTGAGAGTTCAATATAAGATTGACATAAATCTCTCTACAAACACATTTACTTAATTATTATGACTAAGCTCGACACCCAACATGGGGCTTGAACTCATGATCCTGAGATCGAGGTTGGCAAACTCTAAGCCCCAAGCCAGCCCGCTACCACTCTCTGCATTTAAGTAGAAACTAGGGGCACCTGACTGGCTCAGTTGGTACAGTATGTGACTCTTGATCTCAGGATCATGAGTTCAAGCCCCACATTGGGTGTGGAGTCTAATTAAAATAAAAAAACTAAATAAATAAAATAAATAGAAACCAGGTCCTAAAAATACATCAGCTGGTAGATAGGGTTAACTAGCTGTCAATAGTTTTAAATAACAGACCACTTCTCCCATAAATGCAAGGATGTTATCGTTGTAAACTTAGAAAGTTAGTAAAATATTCCTTACTGTCAGTGGGTGGTGGGCAATGGGGAATTTGGAAGTTTGTTGTAGAACCAGCCTTTTGCAGGGGTGCCTGGTAGCTCGATTGGTTAAGCAACTGCTTTCGGCTCGAGGTATAATTTTAAGGTATTGGGATTGAGCCCTGCCTACATCAGGCTCCCCACGCAGCAGGGAACCTGCTTCTCATTATCCCTCTGCCATCCCCCAACTCATGATCTCTCTTCCTCTCTCAAACCCAGCCTTTTGTGATTTTAAGATTGATGCATGACCTTTAATAAACAGTTGTCATTTCGCATGACTTTTTATATGCTAGGCAGTGCAATAAGCACTTTCTAAGGTTATTTCATTTAATTTTTTTTTTTTTAAGATTTTAGTTATTATTTGACAAAGAGAGAAAGAGGGGGAGAGAGAGCACAAGAAGAGGAGCAGCAGGTGAAAGGAGCAGCAGGCAGAGGGAGAGGGAGAAGAAGGCTCTCAGCTGACTGAGCATAGAGCCCGATGCAGGGCTCGATCCAGGACCCTGAGATCATGACCGAGCAGAAGGCAGACGTTTAACCAACTGAGCCACCCAGGCGTCCCTCATTTAACTTCTATAACAATTGTGTGAAGGGGTGCCTGGGTGGCTCCTTCAGTGAAGCCTTCAGCTCAGGTCATGATCCCAAGGCCCTGGGATTGAACCCTGTGCCAGGCTCTCTGCTGAGCAGGGAGCCTGCTTCTCCCTCTCTCCTGCCTGCCGCTCTGCCTGCTTGTGCTCTCTCTTGTCAAATAAATACATAAAATATTAAAAACAGAAATCCCCCCAAAAATGATTGTGTGAAGAAGGTACTATTATTGGTAAGAAAACTGACCCTGAAATAGGTTAAGTAATTTACTTGCTCAGGGTCACACAGCTAGAGGCAGGACTCAATTCAGGTCTGCGTGAATTCAAAGCCCACCCTCCGGCCAAGTTGCTGACGTGGTGTTATCTGACCCATCTCTTCCCTCATTGTGTCTCAGATGCCTGAAATTCCACAAACTGTGATTTATTCCTTTATGTTAAGGCAGGGTCTCCTTTTAAAATACCAACGCTTTGGGCGAGTCAATACTGTAAGCTGTTTTGATCACTAATGCTTTTGTGTGAGTTACTATAGGAGAGTCTTTCTACTTGGATTCATTTTGCCTAAAAACAGCTGGGAGCAAAGGACAGAAACTTTTCTCCACTAGGTTAAAAGATACTCCTGTCTTCTTTTAGCTTATGGGAGTTGGTGATAAACAACAGAGGTTTCATGTCAAACGGGTTTTTGGGTTAGATGGCTTTTCTGCAATAAAATTTCATATATAGCCCATCAGAACTATTTGAATGAAATACTTTGAAGCATGTTTCTATCAAGTCAGCAAAGAAGCTTTAACTGGAAAGCTAACTGTCAACAAACCAAACAAAACCCTCTTCATTTTTGGTCAGGTTTTGGGCAAGTGGGATTTTAAAAAGGAAGGCAACTGCTGAGAAGAAATTGATCATGGTGTTGGCTAATGTTGCTAATTTCCAATCTGTTTTAAATTGGGATTCAAGTCTTCTGCCTGTTCTCTTGGGGGCAGTTTGAGTTAGATCTGACATGCTTTCCCTGCACAATTTGTTGACTTGAAGTTTTGTAGATCAAAGAGATTTTACATATTATTATTATTTATCTTTTTAGATTTTATTTATTTGACCGAGAGAGAGAGCACAAGCACGCCAGACAGAGGGAGAGGCAGAAGCAGACTCCTCACTGATCGGGGAACCTGATGTGGGGCTCAATCTCAGGACCCTGTGATCATGACCTGAGCCGATGACAGACACTTAACCATGTGAGCCACCCGGGGGCCCTTACATACTATTTTGAAATTACCCTTGAGGTGCTCCCACTGATGATTTTGTTAGAAGGTAGAAACACCGAGAGAGACGGATGGAAACTTAAATGAACTAAGTGAAACTGAACAACTAGCAACATTTGATTTCTTTACCAAGTAATGGAGACAGGTGAGCCCAGCAACCTGGGTTCATAAGGTTCACCCCCAGGCCATGTCTGTGCCACTTGCCTCTCTCTCTGTTCTCTACCTCCCTCGTCAGGCTCTGTCTCTCCAGCCACAGGTGTGGGTAAGAGGCTAAAAGCAGCTGATTCGTAGCCCCTCACCCAACCCGGATCTGGGCAGGTTAAGATAGTGCTTATTTAAGGATCCTGGCAATCAGGCTGCGTTTTGGGGGTCAATTTAGTTTTCCTCCTCTATTTTCATTACACAGTATATATATGTTAAAACTCAAGGAATCTGGCCAACAAGCTGGACATTTCTGGTCTGACCCCTCCAAGCATTAAAACTTGACTGCGACATTCATTCCCAGGACACTGAGGTCAGATTGCTATCATAACCATGCCTGAAAGGGCTTTGTTTTACCTGGGACCTTGCAGGACAACAAAAGAGTTCAGGGAGACAGACAGAACCTAAACACTGGATCCCATTGGATCCTTCAATCAGACAACTAATTTCTCTTGTTATGATTCTAGGCTTACAAAGCATAATTCCCATATATTGGTTTTCTGCAAAGCTCACTTACAACCAGTGTTGCGGGGCGTGGGGGGACTGGCCTGGGGTGAGATGCACAAGCCACGGTTTCATTTGTCGATACACCGTATTTTTTTATTATAAGCAAACCTCCTGGCCTGCAGATTTATTAACTTCATCTCTTGTGATGCTGTCACACCCCTAAGCCCAGTCAACTCTGCCTGATGACAGGATTGAGTGTGTGAGTGAACAGGTTGGTGGGCTGTGTTTTGGACAGTGGTGAATGGGAACCAATGTCACTTGGGTAGGCGATCAGCTCTCCTTCCCCAGGAAACCCCTTAATGTGACTGCTCCCCACTGTTTAAAACTTTTACATCGACATCCTAGATCTCAGGATAAGAATGGTGTGACTTTGCCAATTCAGCCCAGCAAAAGCACGTGGCCCAGACAGCTCTTTGGGGAAGAAGACAAGTGTCTCTCCTGCAAGTTCTCTGTAAAGCATTTTAAAAGGAAAAGAGAAAAAAAAAATGCTTTGACCCAAACTATCCCACATGATGGGCAAATTGTCTCTGAAGGAGACAACCTTAATGGCTGAGTCTGAGAATTTTTCCTTTATAACATGCACAGGATAATAATTACCTAAGTTACTCATTATATCTAGAGTTATTTTATGCCATGGCGTGATAACACAGGAAAAGAAAGCTCACCTAGCTGGCTCAGTGGGAAGAGCATGTGACTCTTGATCTCAGGGTCATGAGTTTGAGCCCCACATGAGGTATAGATACTGCCTAAATAAATAAAACTTTAAAAATAAATAAATAAAGTTGGGAAAAGAAAATGCCCGAACCAAATATTAAGCCCACATCCTGTACCTTTATGTCTGGATCTCTTGGTTATATCCCATGGTGCCTTTTGATTTTTTTTTTTTTTACCTATAGTTATGAACAAAGTTTGAAAATAAGATATCTGCATGAACAATGGGAAATACTGTAATTAATTTTTAAATACTGATCACTCTGTGACCTTTTTTTTTCTCTTTCTCTCTCTGAACATTTATGAGATGTCAAAATCATCAGAGATCGAAAATTCCATCAAGCTAATTAAAGGTTAAGAGGGTAGATGTCTTACTTTGAAAGAAAAATATATACTCTCCAGCAGATAAAAGTTGATTTGCTCTTGGCTACAACTGTGAACCAAAATGAAACTTTTGGTTCTGGGCTTCTAAGTCTGCCTAGGAGTACCTTGCTGGCTAATTAGATTTCATTTATTTCAATTAAGAAAGATTTATTGAACAACTACTATGTGACAGACACTCCCTCAAAAATAAGGCATGACGGGGCACCTGGGGGGCTCAGTTGGTTGGGCGACTGCCTTCAGCTCAGGTCACGATCCTGGAGATCCAGGATCGAGCCCCACATCAGGCTGCCTGCTCGGTGGGAAGCCTGCTTCTCCCTCTCTCACTCCCGCTCCTTGTGTTCCCTCTCTGGCTGTGTTTCTCTCTGTCAAATAAATAAATAAAATCTTTAAAAAAAAAATAAGGCATGACAAACAAGTAAATGGACAGCTGTAATATCCCGTAGGAAATACCACTACGTTCCCGTGATTTTGAGGTGAACCCAGACAGATAGCAGCATGGCTTGGAGGAGATTTACTGGCCATTCCATAGTTGGTAAACTCTTGAACCAGGAACCAGTATTCTCTAGTACCAAAACAGGTGGTGTTTGTTTCCAGGTGGTAGCATTTTTTTTGTTTCTTCCTTTTTTTTTTTTTTTAAATATGTATTTATTTATTTCAGGGGGAGTGCATGAATGGGAGGGGGACAGAGAGAGAGAGAATCTCAGACTCCATGCTGAGCACAAAACCAGTGCAGGGCTTGATCTCATGACCCTCAGATCACCACCTGAGCTGCAACCAAGAGTCCAATGCTTAACCGACTGCTCTACTCAGGCGTCCCTATTTTGTTTCTTTATAATTATCTATACTTTTGGATTTTTCTAAATTGAACGTATATTGCTCCGATGATCTGAAGAAACGTTGAAGCACCTGGAAAAAGCAAAACCAAACAGGACACAACTGTCCCTACCTTTGCCACATCATCGTTCTTTGGTCTGACCTTGCCCTGGGCTTTGTCGTTGGTTCAAAGTGTGCCTGCCAAACTGGGTGAATGGGGGCCAGACAGGAGTAATGACAGGTGCGCACCAGAAGCTAAAACTGAGGTATCAGAACTCAGCCTGTGATTCTTTTTCTTGTTTTTCTTTTGAGGATGGTTATAGAGATCCGAGGCTCCTAATGACTGGGTCTACAGAATGAAAGTGATCTCAATAATTGAATTACATTGATTCTGTGCCTACTGAAGATTTGACAGGTCATTTCTTTTCAGTCGGCCGAGTCAGATTTGGTTGGCTCAGTGGCCAAGACTATAGGTAGACATGAAGTCTGTGTGTAATCCTTTTTTTGCCCCCTCAGAACATCTCTTTCCCCTGTTGGTCCAATCAAGTGCATAACTGAAGGAGAAAAGAGGTCAAATCCGACTTCCATCCTCTTGATGAACGGGTAGGAGGTAGGCTGAGGGGAATTAGAATGCCGTGTGAAGCAAAGTGATGTTTAAACTGCCATCAAGCCTCCGAGGGTTTCAGAACAGGCCACTTTGTCTCTCCTCAGGGACCAGGAAATCTTGGCGTCCCTGGATGTGTTGAAAGACAAACTATAAATGGGCAGTTTCGAGCGAGACCAAATAAATACATGCTTTCACCACAGAGATTTCAGAATCTTGAGGGAAAGGATCTATTTTATTTGATTCTAATTTTCTGGAAAGTGCCCCCTACAACTCAATAGCCTGTAATACTTTGTCTTGTGGTGCTTCTGTTATCTATTTTTGCATTTCCCCGAGGAGAAGCTATAAAGGATGTGTTTACATTGGCGTCTGTTTTGCCCTTTGACTCTGTGGAAACAATGGGAAAGTGTCACAGGGCATTATTGCTGAAAGGACAATGTAATGATTGTTTGAAAATGCTCTTGCCTTTAGGATGCAGATGGGTTGTGATGTGCTCCTCTGGACTGAAAAAAACCCTTATTTTTGTGTTCCCAGTCTCTGGAAGAAGACATGCTGAAAATGGAATAAATACATTCTGAGAGTTCTAGTGTCTTCTATGGAAACAGAAGCACTGTTGACTTTTTTAGAATCCCAAAATACGTTTCACAGTATATTTGTTAGTGTTTTATTAATGTTTTCTGTTTATTGATTTTTATATGCATACACACACGCACACATACACTCCATCTACACCCATAGTTTAGGCCAAGAAGTAAAATATTTTTAAAGAGAGTTGGGGAAACATCTGTGCGTGTGTCACAATCTTATTTGAATATTTCTCACAATTTGTTCTGAACTCTGGTTAGTTCAAATGGCACATTGGAAAGGTCATAGTTTTTTTTGTTGTTTTGCTTTTCTGTTTTTGGCTCTGCTGGAAGAACTTATTGTTGAAAAAGACAAAGGGACAAAATGGGCATAAATTGATTGTTGCCTTTCTGAAGAAGGATAGAAGGTTCTGGACAGTGAGGTTGATGCATCATTAAACACATGTGTGGTTGAAAGAAAAGGCCTTCGTGTCTGGCCTCAGGGCCAGTTTAGAGCACAAGATAACACACACACTAGATTAATTCTCTAAGCTTTGATATTAAAAAAAGGTGGATTTATTGCAACACCAGCCTAGTTTCTTTTCTATAAAATCTGTAAATTGGAGGGGTTCTGAAACAGCATAGAGGACCCTGGTTCTCATGTGCCTCGTCTTACCCATCTGTGATTCTAGTTTCATGGAATTAATGAGCAGAAAAAATATGAATCGAGACATTTTACACTAACTTTTCACACTTGTTACAGACATCATCCCATCCATTTTTTCATTGAGAGAGAATAGAGTTTTATGTCTTAGTTATAAAAATGTGTTTTAATGTTTAAGAAATAGTTAGGCCTTTCTAAATATCTATTGAACTGGTCTAGAGAGTGACCTCTCTCCGTAGTCCAAACAGGACTTAGTACTGTTGATATTACTAATTATTGGCATTATCATTTTTTTTTTAAAGATTTTATTTATTTGACAGAGAGAAACACAGCCAGAGAGGGAACACAAGCAGGGGGAGTGAGAGAGGGAGAAGTAGGCTTCCCGCTGAGCAGGGAGCCCGATGTGGGACTCGATCCCTAGTCTCCGGGATCAAGAGTTGGTTGCTTAACTGACTGAGCCACCCAGGCACCTGAAGATTTATTTCATTTCATTTCATTTTTAAAGATTTTATTTCTTTATCTGGCAGTGAGAGAGTGAGCATGAGCAAGGAGAAGGGGTAGTGGGAGAAGTAGAACCCTGCTTAGCAGGGAGCCAGACATGGGGCTTGATCCCAGGACCCTGAGATCATGGCCTGAGCCAAAGGCAGATGCTTAACCAACTGAGACACACAGGTGCCCCTATTTATTTATTTGAGAGAGAGAGAGAGAGAGGGAGAGAGAGAGAGAGTGTGTGTGTGAGCAAGGGCTGGGGTAGAGGGAGAGAGAGAATCTCAAGCAGATTACCAATGGACAGTGGAGCCCCACTGGGGGGCTTGATCCCCACAACCCCAAGATCATGACCTGAATGAAAGAAAGACTCAGTCACCCAATCAACTGAGCCACCCAGATGCCCCAGGAAATACACTTAAAATGTTTTTTTTATTTCCTTAAGTAATCCCTACACCCAACATGGGACTCAAACTCTGAGATAAGAATCTTTTTGTCTTCCAACTGAGCCAGCAAAATACCCCAGGAAATAAACTTTCTTTTTTTTTTTTTTTTTTTTTTAAGATTTTATTTTATTTGACAGAGAGAAACACAGCAAGAGAGGGAACACCAGCACGGGGAGTGAGAGGGAGAAGCAGGCCTCCCGCAGAGCAGGGAGCCCGATGTGGGACTCGATCCCTGGTCTCAGGGATCATGACCTGAGCTGAAGGCAGTCGCTTAACCAACAGAGCTATCCAGGTGCCCCAGGAAATAAACTTTCAAGTGAGAAATATTAGAATTTCAAGTTTGGTTGGAGGGCAAAATTTTTCTTTGTAAGTTATTTTTAAAAATTCACAGATCAAGGGGTGCCTGCGTGGTTCAGTCAGTTAAGTGGCTGCCTTTTGCTAAGGTATTGATCCTGGGGTCCTGGGATGGAGCCTCACATCTTCTCCCTCTCTCTCTGCTGCTCTCCTTGCTTGTGTTCACTCTCTGTCAAATAAATAAATAAAATATTTTAAAAAATAGTAAGAAGAAATTCACAGATCAATTACATAGATGTGGTGTGTCAGACGTATTAGTAATGACACTGTTTTTTTCTAGTGCCTGTCGTGATTCTCAGTGAAGACCAGGGTAGAACAGATTATTGGCTGGGCCTGATGGAGAGTTAGCTTAGGGATGGATCTAAGATGTTGCAGAGTAGCCGCTGTTACTATGCTCTCTTTACTCTATCTTCCCACTGCTCTGTGAGCTCTGTGGTGTATCCCGGCGGCTGCGATAGAGCCATTGTCAATGGATGTTGAATTACTAAATGAAGTTGAATGCATCAAAGCACAATACTCTTCAAGGATCATTGAAAAACCAAGGCTGCATCAAACATTTAATAATGTTTAAGGGATTGGTGAGAATGGAGAATAACCAGCAGTCTAATTTTTTATTTTTGTTTTGTTTTAGGAGGAGGGTAGGATAAATTCCTTTTTCAAATCTAAAATCTAAGAGCACTTCTCAATTCAGTTGTATTTATCTATACATTATTTAATGATTTGAGGGATGACCCTGTGCTTTTAAGAGAGTGTGCATCACAAGTCATTTAAAAATTGCAGATTATTAGGAAATTAATAAGGGAAGGGACTTTGTAAAATGAAAAAGGCTAAAGCAGCTTCTGACTAATAGAGAAAGAAAGTGGAAACTTCTTTCTCTCAAATGGGAAGGAAGAAATGGTTGAGAGTATAGGGGAAGTCGAGCAAACAATAACCTTCAGGATTTGAAAAGAGTTAACCAAAAATTTTTTGCCCTCTGTACTCAGTGTAAAGATGGGGTTGGTTAGTTTGTTCTCTCCAGTTTGCGTAAGGAGCTGAAAGGCAAAGGGGTCAGAGGAATGCGATATTACCAGAAAGATACTATATATTTGATTAATCAGCTTAAATAGCCCAAATAGGGCAAATAGCCTGATTATTAACTATAAAATGGAGAAGACACTGACAATAATAAGAAGCCACAAAGTCTTTTTGTTGCCAAACTTGGTCTGAATTCCCAGAAATGTGGCCAAAACTGGGAGAAATTGAATAGAAGTAAGTTTTCTAATCAAGTTTAGGGATAAAGTCAAAGATGGACCCAATTGTGACAGGTGCCTGTGATGGGCAGGAAAAGGAAGCCAAGGCTTTATTGAATCTTGCTCTATTTTATTTGTAGAGGTAGCATTTTCTGTTGGTTTAGTCAAGGGTTACGGAATTGGTATTTTAAAAAAGAGCAATGAATGAGTAATTATGTTCACCTTGCACTTAAATTGTACCCCTCAGTAAAACCTGGTAGTTTAATGGCTGCAAACAGAACTTTCTCAGATAGTTTTGATGGGTCAATAAATGTCTTAAAACCTGAGTTTATAATGAAAATTAAATTAATCAGTACATTGAAAGACTCATTAAGAAAGTATCAGATAGTGTAACAGAACCAATTAAGTCAGAAACCCAATTTCAGATTATTGGGATATCTAATGCAATATGTCATTAGACATTTATTGTCACTCCATTCCCTCTGCTTTAGAGTAAATAAAGTTCTGTACAAGACAGTGATCCCTTAATCGTAGCACAGTGCCTCGCACCTTAGGAAGCATCCCATAAATATGTCTGCTACTCTAAAGGCATTTACAGTCTAATTGAGGGAGACGTACTAATAACTATGTTAGTCCCTACATAGTAAGTATGATAGTACTAGGAAAAAAAGGTTTCCCAGCACACATTCCTCAAGAGAAAGGAATTAATTCCAATTTGGACATCCTGAAAGCTTTATGATAGAAATCACATTTGATCTGGAAAAGATAGGACTTCAAAGAAGTGCATTCCTGGTAGAAGCATGTAAAGCATGGCAGGGGAAACGGGAACATATGACCTAGCTACATGACTGATTTTTTGGCCCACAAACTAGAAGACAGGCTGAAAGGGGAAGACTGAGTTGGATGGTGGAAGTCTTTGAATGCCCTGCCTCTGGGGCTTCATCTCTTTCTCTAAAGGGGCAACCCTAACACTCTTTGTACACCCCATCAATAAAAATTTCCAGTACCCAACCTCAACATCAGAATACTAATTCCTAACTCACATATTAAAATATACTACCGTGTTTGTATATTCTATTCCTTGTCTAGAAAAGCTAAGTGAAGTTTTTCTATAATAAAGAGTTTTTGTTATGAATACGAACTAAAAGCTATTAAAAATTAAACAGGATTCATACCTTGTGGTTCAGCTTTCCAATAAATTTTCTGTAAGGATTTATCCTACAGAAATTGCTTTTCAAATAGGCAGAGATTTATTTGAAAAATAAGCTCATTTGAAAAATATTTATTAAGAGCCTACAATTTTACAGACACTCTACTGGGCACTGGGAATGCAGTGGATAAAAATGGAGAAAAAATTCATGAAGTTCAGAGTTGAGTAGAGGCATCAGTCTTTATCAAATAATCACATAAGCACATGTAAGATTTGAGCTGGATCAGACAAGAGTGGAGAGATTCATGTACTCTGAGAGCATGTATTAGGAAAGCAAAGCTAATTTAGGGGTCAGGGAAGATATTTTGAGGAAGAGACAAATGAACAGAAATCTGAAGACTAAGTAGGCGCGAGAATGTTTGTTGTAGCATTGTTTCTAATAAACAAAAATGTGGAAAAACCATTACAAAAATGATTAAATAAACCATCATCATACAGCCATTTAATGGAATATTTTCCAGCTATTAAAATAAGGAGGGGGTGCCTGGGTGGTTTAGTCGGTTAAGCGTCTGCCTTCGGCTCAAGTCATGATCTCAGGGTCCTGGATCAAGCCCCGCATTGGGTTCCCTGCTCAGCGGGGAGTCTGCTTCTCCTTCTCCCTCTGCTCCTCCCTCTGCTAATGCTCTCTCTCAAATAAATAAAATCTTTAAAAATAAAAATAAAAATAAATAAATAAAAAGAAGGAGGTATTACCATGGAAAAAAGTCCAACATGTATTGACATATTGTATAAACACTATATTTTATAGAATTCCATTTATGTTCCATATGTATAAGAAATGTTCCAAGAATTTCCCATGTGTATAAAAAAAGATATACACACATATGTGTATACACATTGGGAAATATCTAGTTTGCTTTAAGGATTATGGTAGATTTTCATTCTCTACCTTAAATATTTGATGTATGTTTGAATTTTGTCTGACTCTGTATTATGTCTATAATCATAAAAAAGTGTTTTTAAAATTAGTGTCCAGATCTTACAACCAGTGTAGAAGTTGAAGTGCCCACACATATTTACGCACACACGTGTATAGTAATTATGGATAATCTCAATTAGTGATTTATACAGTCACATCAAATGCTATTTAAAAGTATACATTAAACTATGTGTTCTGGGACTGTTTAGCAGTAGCGTGAGTGATTCTGAACTAATGGAACAGAACACATAATCATGATGGCACCAAGTTTCAATTCAGTGTTGCCAGGACTGAAATTAGATGAATTCTTGAAATCCCATCCTTCTCACCAGCTTCCAAAAGACTGTTGTTGATAAAGCAAGAACTCCTTTTCTTACTTCTGATAGATTTGATTAGTGGATGAAAGGAGGACCTGAAGCTAATTAGTAAAAAAGCTTTTCCTCTTTCCAGTTCCTCAGACTTCATAAAAGACAAGACTTTTTAACAAGAGCTGTTTTAGCCCATTATCCATCTTTTGTTTTTGACGCGAACGCTGGCTTTTAAATTAGAAACCAGTGCCTTACTCGCTGGGTGCAATCAGTGCCTGCATGTTCTTGGGGGCAGCGGGATGATGCTTGTCAGCCCACAGGGATAGTTATGTCACCAGGAATCCACTTTTGTGGGGGCTGGGGGGATAGGCCGGGTGGGGGGATGTAGGTGGGGGGGCTGAGGAATGGGAGAAGAGGGGAGGAAAAGTCCTGTCTTGCCAGGAAAGAGAGAACGGTGTACTTTGTTGATCTCCTGTTGAGGATTATCGGTGACAGAATTGCATTTACCCTTTCTTAGAGGAGACCATTGGCATGCCATAAATACACCTGACTCTGTAATGCTGATTTCATGTTCTCTTAGAAAACAGCATTCACAGAGAATTCTGTAGTTTATTTTAATTTTTTAAAATATTTTATTTATCTATTTGTCAGAGAGAGAGAGAGAGAGCACAAGCAGGGGGAACGGCAGGTTCCTCACTGAGTAAAGAGCCCCATGCAGGACCCGATCCCAGGATCCTGGGATCATGACCTGAGCCAAAGGTAGACGTTTAATGCACTGAGCCACCCAGGCATCTCTGTAGTTTATTTATTTATTTATTTTAAGACTTATTTATTTGAGAGGGGAGAGAGAGAGAGAATAGGGAGGGGGCAGAAGAAGAGAATGTGGAGCAGATTCCCCACTGAGTGTGGAGCTCCATGGGTTGCCGCAGGTGGTTGGGGGCTCCACAAGGGGTTAAATCCCAGGATCCTCAAGATCAGGACCTGAGCCCAAATCAAAGTTGGCTGCTTAACCAGTTGAGCCATCCAGCTACCCCATGGTCTTGTAGTTTAAAAAAGAATACATCAGGGGCACCTGAGTGGCTGAGTCATAAGCAAGCATCAGCTTTAGGCTCAGGTCATGATCCAGGAGTCCTGGGATTGAGTCCCACATCCAGCTCTCTGCTCAGCAGGGCGTCTACTTCTCCCTCTGACCCTCATCCCACTTGTTCTCTCTCTTCTCAAATAAATAAATCAGGTCTTTAAAAAATAGTTTAAAAAAGAACACATCACTTCTATAATTAACCAATACTTGATAATTTATTTAAGAAATAGACAACTGTACATGTGATGAGAGGTATTCTTTCTATTTAGTGTAAGATGATATTCACTATAATTATATTACAAATACAAACTAATTACATTTAATACAAAATTCCACTGTGAATTTCAGAGCATAGAATCAATCACTTAATATGTATTACTCTACAGGCGCAAATCTTTTTGTCTCTGTCCTTTTTGTTCTCTCCCTGCCCCTGCCCCCACCCAGCCCCGCCCTCTTTCAGCAAATACTCACCAAGGCAATGGAAAATACTGCCATCCTTTTCAAAAGGCCCCGATTTCCCGTCCTGATAAAAAATTAAGAGGCTTGAAGCTTAATATAAACCCTTTGTAAATAATTTTTTTTCTCTCCTAAAATAATTAGGTGTTTTAAATCCCTCTAGTAAATTCCCAATAAATATTTCAAAATATCCCATTTGGCCTGATTCTGAAAGTGATATCATTTATTTTTAAAAATTAAAAAGTTCAGAGAAGTGTAAAAAGTAAAATAGATGCCATCAATAATCTCACCACCCAGAAACTAGAGTTAACAGTGTAGTGTATTTCCTTGCCATCTGTTTTAATAATAAACATGAAATTATGTATATTTTGGTTCATAAAGGGTATATAATTATTCTATACACAATTATGTTTTGACTATTTTTTTTTGTTTTTGACTATTTTCATTTATAATACTAAGAATGCTTTACCAAGCCATTACATATTATTTGAAAATGAAATATTAAAATGGCTCTCCAATGTCCCACCCTAGGGAGTTACCATAACTTAAGTAACCCTTCACTATTGTTGGACTTTTCAGTAACGTTCAATTTTTTTTTAATTAAAAATACAGGATGAAAAATATTTTGTTAGTTGATCTTAGAGCTCTGTTTAGAGATGGATCTTTGTTCAGGAGACCATCATGCTGAGCTGCTTCTGGACATCAAAGAACCTGAAGAGCATAAAGATTAAGTCCAAATTGAGGTTGTCTGCACTGCTGTGATTTGAAACAATGCCCCTGACCCCAAGCCCACTGTACACCTTTGCTTTGTGTGAAACATTTTGGAAGAATCAAGGATGGGGCTTGAGTTAGGGGTGGGGAGGTGAGGAGAGTGGTAAACAGTCGCAGTGAGTCATGAATGAGATCAAGAGTCTAGAGGTGAACAGAAGAAACAGCGACAATGTAAGTGCCCAGGAATTTGCAGAAATATCAGAGGAGGGCACTGTGCTTCTCTAGGGACATAGATCTAAAGGCTCAAGCCAATTTTATTTTAATTTTAAAAGGTCAAGATGACCTCAGCCAACATCTATGAAATAAATAACACTGACAAAATAGGACACAGTTGGATTTTGTTTTTTGATCCACTGGGGTGTCTTTGTCTTCTAATAGAAGAGGTTTTAACACACGCACAGACAGACATCTACCCGTTAGCTTGTTTCATGCTCTCAGTTACAAAAAACATTTGACGTAAACATTTTTTGGGGTTTCAATGTATTTTGCTTTAACTATAAGGTCTGTGTTTCCTTTGTCTTTTCCACCCCATCATGATTTGGAGATGACATAGTGTTATTGATTGCCCCAAGAAACAAATGGGGATTTGCCTCCAAAAAGTTTGCTAGAAAATGTGCTCAGGAACAGTATCCCCAATGGTGTAAGGAATGTAGGAGTAGGCTGAGAGAAGCTAAACTGTGATGCATTTGCAACAGAGGTCTCAGCCTAACTTACATAGAGCTCCAAGATTGGGATGGCCCTTCTAGAACATTCCAAATTGAAGTGGGGGCGGGGTGGGAGTGGGAGAATTAGCCAGTGACTAGCATTTATGCTCCTGTATCAGGAGTCATGGATGTGGGCTGCCCCTGGAGAGGGGTCATGTGGTCATGTCCTAGAAGCAAGGGAGTTCCTCCAGTTGAGGGCACTTCCTGGGGAGGGATCCAGGGGAGCCTTCAGGGGGCAACATTCCCAGCAGCTGGGGGACAAAATCCTCAGCTCTGGAGAGGGGATATTGGTAAGACCCTCAGGGCTCATTACACATAGCTTCTTATTTTCCTACTAGCATTAAGCTGTAAATTAAAAATACTGGGACTTCTTTTCTCTCATTTTAATGTCAATAATTATGTTATACTTCAGTGGAAAGAAGCATTGACTTGCTTTTGGGTCGGATTAAATATTTTATCAGAAATACTTCACTACCTAGTTTTGGTTGATATAATCTGGCATTTTGGATGAACACAATGTAATTAACAACATCATATTATATTTCTGCAATGCTTATCTTGTCTTTAAGAATTCATCTCATCAGTAGTACTATTACATTTTGTAACTATTTCAACATCTTTATAGATTGAACTATTTAAACTCATTAAGACTAAATATTAATTTTACTCACTGCCTTGACCTGAGTGAGCAAATGAATAAAAGAGCCAGAACTGAGGAGAATTATACTTGCTTTGCTGCTAACCCCCAAACCACCATTCCCTAACTGACATCCATACTGTAAAGTTAATATTTTAAAAATATGATCATGGAAAATTGCATTTTGTCTTGATATTTTTTTCCCCTTTTGGTCTCATAGGAAGGTGACTTGGAGACCTAGCCAATTATTTCATTAAAAACTATAGCAGATCCAAGTTCTTCCAATCTGTGAGGGTGATGACAGAATGGGTAAGAAACTAGAATCCTATTCACTTTGATCCATCCACACATCATCTTGTTTATATTTAATTCTTCTACCAACTTGTTTGAACTTAGGAAAGGCAACTTGATCTTAGGAAAGCATCAGAACTATGCCACAGAATGATTATCAGCACAGGACACGCAAGATTTTAAGTTTAATGCAAGAGATTGACTCCAGAAACCATGGGTTAAAGGTAGGTTCTGCACCTTATTCTTATATGTCATGTGATACCAACTTTTCAACAAATTGCTGAATCTATGATGACATCTACTCGCCATTCATTCAAGTGGGGACTGCTGGGAGGAGAGTAGAATGCAGGATGAGACCAGAAATATGTTTTGAGCATGACTGTGCTCTTATGTGGTTGCTAACGAGGGTCTTTGCTGGTTACCCTTGGAAAATAAACTATCTTTCACAAAACATGTATTATTAGAACAGTCCAAGGCATAGTCACTTTGAAATTGTGCTCCATTGGAGTTTAAGACAATGCAGAGGTTAATAGACATATCAGCAATAACTTTTGATTTATTTTAATGAGGAAGTTCTAGCTATTTGGCTGTGAATTGAAGAGAATTTGGATGGAGGGGATGGAGATTTATATCATACAATGTAATGGCATCATTCTCGAGATCTGGGGAATGCTGGCATGACCATGTAGGTCCAAGATCTATCGTTGCAGGCTAAGTTTGATATAGTTTAGAACAAAACATGAGACCCTGTATTTGGTAAAATGCTATATTAGGTCAGCATTAAGACCTTTCTTTGAATCCTTGTACCTTATTACAACTTAAATTCCTCAATCTTCCATTATTTCTGATTTTTTTTAATTTAATATATTTTAAAAATATATTTTTAAAAACTTTCATAGCATTGTCCTAATTCTATTCTGTTTTGGGGGCACCTGGGTGGCTCAGTTGTTTAAGTGTCTGCCCTCAGCTCCGGTCATGATCCCAGGGTCCTGGGATCAAGCCCCATGTCAGTTTCCTTGCTCAGAGGGGAGACTGCTTCTCTCTCTCCTGATCCCCCTGTTTGTGTTCTCTCTCTCTCCTCTCTCTCCATCAAATAAATCTTTTAAAAAAATTTTATTCTGCTTTTTAAAATTGTTATATGTGGGCACTGTTCATTTATGTGAATGTTCATTTCATATTAAATGTTCGAAAGTTAGTTTTTGGTACTGTATATTCCTTACTCTAATTAGATAAGTAATAGAAGTTTCCATTTATATATTTTTTTTTCCTGAAGGTAATCTGCTTTATTAGACAAGCAGTTCTTTTACTGACCTGATGTCCACAAATAGACATTTCTTTAGAACTGATGACAAGAAGTATGATATCATGCAGATTCTTTGTCTGTCCTTAGACTGCCCTTTTCTATTTCCATGTGAATCTCATTGCATAAGGATGTAAGTAATTAATTAGCCAATTTGTAAGTAATTCTTTCTGACAAGCTAGCCACCTTCCTTTAGCAAGGGTGTAAAATGAGCAATCTAGGGGACATGTATTAAATTCATTAATTAAATTAAATACAAAGCCAAGGACTTTCAGGGATGTTTCCTTTGTAAAGCAAACTGACATTTTATAATTAATAATTATATTGCAATCATGTAATGTAAATAGTGCCTGATTTTAAGATAAATTCATAGAACAACATTCACTATCCAGTGTCATTATATGCTAGAGCCTGAATGTTTCTATCATTAGATTTTTCAGGGGACAATTTTCCCATGGATATTATCGAAGACAAAGTTTTTCTGGAGTTAGGAGGCTTCCCCTGTATCCTTCCAAACCTTGGAAGAGAGAGTATACTGATGAATGTGCCATGCATACTAATATCCTGGGCTATATCGGTGGTATGACAAGAACCTCACTTGCCACTTTAGAAAGATGTTATCACAAAAGAGGATGGTTACAGGAAGCCGACCCCGCGGCAGAGGGAGCAGGACCAGTCTTGGTTATGCGGACAGCACCTATGGGATAGAGTTGAAGGTCACTGCAAGGCTCTGCCTGCAGCAGTAGGCAAAGAGTAGGGGCTTCCTGTGGAACCGTCACCCTGTGTATTTTGCCGACACACCTTAATGCTCAATGAAAACAGTGGTGAATGGTTAAAAATCTGAAGGTGGATGCTAAATATATGAATCTCAAGTCAGGATTAGGCGTGAGTGGGCGTCACATACTGCAGGGTAAAGAGTTCCCAAAGAGGGCCTGAGTTCCACTAGTGCTTACGTGGTGGTGGGGAGCGTGGGAACTGCACGCAGCTGCGCAGAGACAGGAAGCGTGCACAGGCGCCGCGGCAGCCTTAGGCCTCCAAGAAGGGAGAAGTAGGAGGAATAAACAGGGGTGTGTGGAGTGGCAGGGGAGATTAAGACACATGTGCCTAAGCCTGGGTCTGTCCCCTCCACAAGGACGCCTCTTTCCTCTCCTAGAGGACAGAATGGGAGGGTCCATCCCCCACACCGGGACCAAAGTATGGCTCGCTTTGAAGCATCCCAGAAAACCTTCTCGGAAGAAATGGGCAGATGCCATGCTGCATCTGAGGTTAAAACCGGAATAACAGACTGCAAAGCCAAGTTTAAAATGAGAGAAACAACTAATCAGAGGAACAGCAGAGAGGACAATGTGTACCAGAACGGGAGCTGAGGATCCCCAGCTCCGACAGTAACAGGCGCCGCCCTGGACAATGCAGTTACTGTGACCATCCATCACCAATGTGGCTAAGCTCCAGCCTCCCAGCACGGCCCTTTCATTCCATAAGTTCCCTGGTAGGAGGCAAATCTGGTAAGTAGAGGGAAGTAGAAGCTTAAATGCAAATCAGTGAATGAAAATAAAGAAGAGAAACCAAAAGTTTCAAACCGAAAACCAAAATATTTCCTTTATTTTGAAATCCACAGTAAGCAGAATAATATTGTATACCATCAGGGAAATCTGAATTAACACCCGTAGACAAGGGGAATATTTAGATTTTTTTTAATTTATTTATTTATTTGACAGAGAGAAACACAGCCAGAGAGGGAACACAAGCAGGGGGAGTGAGAGAGGGAGAAGCAGGCTTCCTGCTGAGCAGGGAGCCCGATGTGGGGCTCGATCCCGGGTCGATCCCAGGTCTCCAGGATCATGACCTGAGCCGGAGGCAGTCGCTCAACCAACTGAGCCACCCCGGCGCACCCTAGATTTTTTTTTAATCGAAGAGGAACATGTGGGTAACAAAGGATTTATTACATACTACTTCAATTTTTTTAAGAGCTGATTTTAAAGAAAATTACCCTTTTCCAAGAATTAAGCTATGAATTAAATGGTAAATGTATATTTATATAGATTTACTACGAAAATAATACTGATCACTCATTCATTCATTTCTTCTTTTAGTGACTATTTATTGTCTACCTTGATCTTGAGTCTGTGCCAAACCCTGGGCATAACAGGAATGAGATAGGCCAACTGTGGGCCTCCTGTTCACAGAGTTTACCCCCCTCCCCTATCCCCTTCCAAGTTAGGGGAGAAGACATTAATCAAACAATCATACCAATCATACCAACAATTGCAAAGTTGAAACCATACTAGAGGATATTCTATAGCAGGGAGACTTGCCTCAGAGGCACAAGAGAAGTCTTAACTAAGAATTGACAATTTCAAACACAGGTAACCATGTGAGCAAAGGCCCTGTGGCATCAAGAGTCATAACCTGAGGGGCCACTGTGGCATCCATCTGAAGAAGCAGGGTAAAGAGTTTCTCCTTTATTTTTATTTTTAAATTTTAAAAAATATTTTATTTATTTATTTGAGAGAAAGGGAGAGAGTGCACATGAACAGGGAAAGAGCAGAGGGAGAGGACAAGCAGACTCCATGCTAAGCGTGGAGCCCCATGCAGGGCTTGATCCCATGACCCTGAGATCATGATTTGAGCTGAAATCGAGTCAGATGCATAACCGACAGAGCCACCCAGGTATCTTCTTACATTTTTAGAGCACTGGAAGCTGTTGGAAGGTTTTAAGCAGAAAAGCAGCATTCTTAGAATTATGTTTCCTAAAGGTCACTCTGGCTTCTGAGTAGAGGAGGCGGGGAGAGTGTGGGGACTGGAAGAATAGTGAATGACTTGGGTTGTTACAGGAAGAGGCTCCTGAAGTCATGTGGAGAGGAGGCCATGGTGGCTTGGAGTGAGGTGGAGAACGCATTTAGGACATATTTATGGGATGAAATCAGCAGGTCTAGATGTGAGGATCAGAATGTGGGTGAGGGAGAAAGGGCAGTTAAGGGTGAATCCTAGATACTGGGCTTCTGTAATGGGAAAGGTGGGAGTATCTTCTGAGAAAAGAAAAGAAGGCAGCTATGGATTGGTGGGTGGGAAGATCAAGAAGTTAGTTCTGGAACTGTAGGGGTACGCGTGAGACATCTGCATGGAGAAAAGACGGCAGGTGGATAAATGGGTCTGAAGTGCTGATGGAATATCTGGCCCAAGCTAGTCATTTGTCAGTCACACCGTAAGTTTGCAATTGATGTGAATGCATGGGAAGAGAACACACAGTGGCGGAAAAGAGAGAGGCCCTGGCACCACTGGTAACTATTTAATGGCCAAGTACAGGAGGGTGAGTATGCAAAGGAGAGGTGGCAGCCAGAGAGGTAAAGGGAAGACCAGCAGAGTCCTGCATCACCCAGCCCAGGAAAGAGCTTCCAACAATGACGTGTGGTCAGTGTGTTGCACAGCACTATCTGAGCAGCAAAATGAGGGCTGTGCAGTGGCCACTGAATCTAGGGACCTAGGAAGGTCATGGTGACCCTAGCAAGAGCAGTTTTAATGGAAGATGGAGTAGCCAAGAGGGAAATGGAGGTTGTGGAAGACAAGATAAAAAAAGTTAAAGTGTTTTGACGACCATGAGGGAGCAAAGAAGTGGCTGAGTGGCCGCAAGAGGCTCAGTAAGTTACAGGCCCTAACATGTATACAAAAGGATTCTGCCAAGAAGAGACAGATTCTCTCTTAGGGGTGAGTGTTACCAGACCGTGCGAGGGTCCTGAGCAGACAAGCTCCGAAGGAAGCCAAAGCCCGAGTGGAGGGATGGCTGTGAATGCTCGGTATCCAGGCCACGTTAGACTCCTCATGTTACAGCTGCAGTGTTGTTTGTTGCAGCACCCAAATCTGCTGAGATTGAGGGAGCGGCAAATGTGTGTTTGCGTCTGTGGTGTCAAGTGCCGCTATCAGCCAAGGAGGGGAAAAGCCTGGCCGGAGGGGAGTGAGTAAGCTAATCCGAGAAAGGTAGTAAGAGGGTAAGTAAAGAGTAAGAGGACAGTAAAGCAAATCCTCTCTATGGCGTGGCCTTCTTCGGAAGGATTCGGCTGCTGGGGGCTAGACGGAGATCGTTGGGTTCATCAGGGGTAAGATTCTGTCAGATGAGGGAAACAAAAAAGCTGAGGGGGCAAGGGATTTAGAGTACTGGCAACGGGGCCAGAAAATTGCTGAACCACGGGCTCCGTGGGACGAGGAGCGACGTGAAGACAGACCCAACGCGGTCAGTCCGGAAGTCCGGAAGTGGCTGAAGGGCCGGGTCTCAGTGGGAGGAGCTGAATGAGCCGGAAGCGGAACCGAGGGGCGGCCTGTGGAGAGCGTGGTTGCCTCGGTGATTTTGAACGTGGAGAAGGGGTGTGTGGTGGCAGGACCCAATGTATGTGTGTGCGCTGGAGTAGATGAGTTGGAGGAGAGCAAGCCAATGGAAATGAGCACGTGAGGAATGAGGGACCGTTTTTTGTGAAATGCTCATCACGTGTGCAGTGAAGCTCCTGGGGGTAGCAGAGCTTGTAGGCCAGAGGCTAAGACTTTGATCAATAACAGGGAAGGGAGTGGTAAGGAGCCTGAAGAAGAGAAGATAGAAGGAGGTCAGAGCTGAAAACCAGGAAGCTCAGAGAGTGGATGGAATTGTTTGGTTTTTTTTTTTTTTTTCCTTCCTTTTTTGCAAGATGAAACAATAGCAGGGAGTGGGAGTGGAAATGAGGAGCAGGGAGGAAGGCCGCCCTACCTCCTCCTGATACTGATATATGGGGGAGAGGAGGGGAGAAACCTGAGGGCAATAGGAAGAAGTGCCCTTGGGGGAGAAAGAGAGTCCAAGTTGAGGCAAGGTGAGTGAAGGAAGGTCAGTGAGAGCTGAGGAGCTGGGAGAGTTTCTCTGAAGGCGGTGAGGGGCAGGGCACTAGATCAGGGCCCCCACTGAAGCATTTTTATTAGAACACAGAGGAGACAGAGTACTATAACCTGAAGGCCAGGATGAGGAAAAAAGCCTTAAAAAATCATAACAGAACCTATTAGCGACTAATCTCTACCAGTGTTAAGCTAATTCAAACCGAGAAGAGCACCACCCCAAGCAGATCTCTGAACACCCTTCCCCTAGCAAAGGAGGCTTTCAACTCAACAAGAATTTGTTGAAACTAGGGTTTGAACCCCATTTGAGACAATTCTCTTAATATTTAACCCCAAATATTTGTACTGTAGTTTAAAGTGTGTTTGCTCCAGTGAAGACAGAAAACAGCTGAATTTTAAAAAATGCATATGTAGTCTTGCCAGTTAAAGATGCCAATCTAATCATCTCTTGGCTTTCTCGAGACTGAATGATCTTTGTCTCTTACTTGTTTGAGTATGTCTTATTTTCTAATCCCTGTTGAATTTAGGGTTAGAATGTTCCCCAACTTCTGGGTGTCCCTCTCACTTTGGACCTCAGGAATGGACACAGTGCTCTGGGGAAAGTTGAGCTAATACCAAGTATAAAGAGAGGATGATCTCACAGTTCCTCCAGGAGCTTGTTTGTTCATCCCAACACCGTGCAGTGTTTTAAGAGCTGGTGTTATGACTGATTGCAGCTTATCTATTTTCAGGGTTGGCGCTTGTTTACATGTCTTCGCCTGGAGCCAGTCACGTCTCACCTTCTATTTGTACACTTCATTTCCTTCTCTTGAAAGTACTACCCTGTATTTCTCTCCGGGAACTTAAAAAAAGCATTCTGACCACTTCTCTAATTTACTCAGGTTATTTTAAATTTTGCTGTTCACTAGCAGGCCAGTGCTGGCCTTCCCCATCCTCCAGTGAGGAAGTGACTAATGTTCTCCGAGTTCACTTCATGCCAGTGCAGTGTCGGAGGGCATTTGCCTGCATACACTTTCAGCCCGAGTGGTTATCTGCTACTCCTAGGGCTTCTCTTCTGTGCAGGGGGCTTTTTCCACATGCCTCCATCGTCTTCCTCCAGGCCTTTACCAGTGTTAAGCGAACTAACTCCCTAGTGTTCCATACACCCTGTAAGGGTATCATCAGGCATCGATTGAAAGGAGAGTAAATGTCAAGAAAGAGTTCTGGAAAGGATACACCTCAGCATGCACAAATCCTCCCTCAGGAAGAGCTGACTCTTCCTTGGCTGAGTTACTCTGGATGGCACTTTATCTCCTCTTTCTTCTCCTCTTTCTTCTCTTCTCTCCTGTCTCTGTGTTTGTTACAAATACATGGGCCTAAATCTCGCCTCCCCTAAGAAACTATAGGCCTGCTGAGGAAAGGACTGGTGACTTACTCATCTCTGTTTCACTCACAGAATCTTACGTAATGTCTTACAACAGTCAGCGCTCAATAAATATTTGTGGAGTGAATAAACAAGGAAAGGATGCATACGACTTGAGAGAGTTCAATCCCAAGGTGGGTTTTTCTTTTTTCCTGGCAAAGTCATTGAATTTTGATCAAACTCTTTGTCCTTTCTAAATAGAAACTTTAATTGGTTTAAATGGTGGAAGGAATGGGAAAAAATACATTTGGCATCTAGAGATCAAGATGCTTTTGAAGTAAAGGAGAAACCTCTGTGGATTTTTCTCTAAAAAACCCTCAAGTCAGTTGTCCTAAGCAACTCTAAGAGGAAGTCAGGTGTCTACCTGCCCTTCTCAAGTCTGGACAAGATACTTGGAAGTGTTGAGTGGCAACAGCAAATAAGTGAGGGCCATATGCCGGGATCCTCTTAGCCGTCTCCAAACTCTCTGATTATGAGCAAAAAAAAAGCATAGGCAAGCCACTATTTCTTGATAGAGCATACATTCAAAAGTGAACAAGACAGTCTGGGAAGAAAGATTGAATTAAACATAAATCAGATACTTTGTCATACTGTTATTGTCATGCAGGATTATCTAGACCAGGCTAAGAAGGCTGTTATTTGCAACAATTGACCTATGGTAAATAGGTGTTGTTAATTCCTGTCATTAAGTATTCCTTTATCTTTCAGCCCATCCCTTGCACTGTGGCCCAAAGAAAGTGCATCCTGGAACTGTTTGTGTTTATGGCTTGGCGTTTTCTATACAGAATGTATAAAAGGTTTTAGCTAATGTGAACATTTTGGTAAGAAAAAATGGCCACATGTAGACAGGAATTATCTACTCAATTTTCTATTAATGGACCATCAGTCACTGTGTTGATGCTTCTTGGCATGTCAGGTGGAATATAGAAGGAGAGGTACAGATATGAGCTATAGTCTTGGCAGGAGGTACTGACTCTAGCACACAAGCTCACCAGGACCTGGTTGGGAGCTTTCCAACCAGAGCCAGGGGGCAGAGCATGGGAAGCTGTAATCTGATTCCATTGTTTGGTAGGATCCTGAATGATATCTGCAACTGCAGAACCTGCATGGCTAGAGAGAAGTTTGGAAACCGAAGTATCCATGGCATTGCAAAATATTCCTGCCCCGTGAAGAATTGAACCAGCCTACAGAAACTCAACACTAACAAACATAAAACTTCCCCAACTACTGAATACAACTACTCTCATTAGTTGAAAAGTCACTCTGCTAAGCATGGTGCTGAATGCTTTATATAGAATATCCTATTTAATTCCTCACCACTACTTGATGGAGGGGGGCATAATTTCTCTTGCTTTGCTGTCTCTGCCTTTGCCTCTCTCTGTGCAGGCTCTCTGTCTTTCCCTCTCAGTCTATCTCTTGCTCTGTCTGTTTCTCTGCTTTGGCTTCTCTCTGCTTCTCTTTCAGTCTCCCAGTCCATCAAGGGTCCCAGTCTTTTATTATTCCAAGTGAGGAAGTTGGGTGGTACAGTTAAATCTTTAACTGCTTTTGCACCCACCCTAGAGACGGGATTAGTATTGTTACTGCAGGGTACAGAGTGATTGCTTAAACTCACAGAAGCTGAGACCATTGAGGCAGAGGGATCAAGGAATACAGATAAGAGTTACAGAGATATGATTACCAGGAGGAGGATTAAATGGAACTATATGTCTTGGATAAGCACAAGAAGGACATATTGCTCCAGCCCACAGGATAAGTGGCTTTCCGGATTTTAGGTGGGGAAAGCCCGGAGGGGCTTTCATTCACATTCACGGGTACCTCCACCAAAATTCCTGGTGGCTTGGGCATGGCGGGAGGGGCGGATCACACACACCGTCCCCGACACCCTTCCTACTCACATAAAATCTGTTAATAGCTATGGAAAATAGTATTCTGCAGGACATAGCTTGGAAAATGGTGATTAAGGACATTTCCTAGCCTCCCTTTCAAGAATGACTCTCTTTTTTGGGCTCCTGCTGCTCTAGCTTCGCAGTTCTTGTATCTTTTTGGAAATCATACCACTTGAATCAAGCTGGATTTCGCTGCATCCTTTTGGAGAAAAGCCTGCTCACTTTAAAGTGGTCAGTTCCTAGCACCAAGCTCATCCAGATTAAATACCCTTCTCTCTCTATAGCTTCACTTTGCTGAGGCTCTAATTACAAGAATAAATCCATGTAAATCACAATGCACACACATGTTGATATAGAAAAAAGAAAGATGATGGAGGCAGTGGAAAATAGAACAAAAAGGAAGGGAACAGGAGATTCAGTTTTCTTGTTTGAAAGCTCAAGCACCACTTCCTTAGTGGCATCTGATAACATACAGAATGTATTTGCAACCTTTCCTATTGTTGAACCACTCCAAAACAACTTGACAAATAGTGTGTTTGTGTATAGAGTTTGCAGATTCAAAGTAAGAAACATTCTTTGCCTTCTGTGACAGGGATGTCACTGAATAGAAGCAGTTCTGTCATTCAGTTTTGTAGAGCACTGACTAGAGACAATGATTAGCTCTTTCATTCAACAAGCATTTTTTGAGCACCTACTAAATGCCAGGCCTTTTTCCCCCTATGTACTTAAACAAGGAGGTTAAGAATACTGTGTATTGGAAGGTGATAAATGCTAGAAGAGAAATAGAGTAGAAAAATTGAATAAACAGGAATCAGATAGATAGGGGGAGGGTTACAAATTGTACTTCTAATAGACTGGAGAGATGAAAGGACGTGAAACGTAAGCAAAGACTTGAAGGAGTTCAGATGAAGAGTTGATGTATTTTTATAGTCACTCTTTCTTCCTCATCTCCTCTTCCATCCTCTTCTTCCTCCTTTGGTTAGTCTTCATTCATAGTTCAATTGTTCTTAAGACATAGATATTCAATCTGTTCAGAAAAGGGTAGAAAAGAAAGCTAAAGTGATTGAAATCTTTCCATGCCTTACAGTTTTGCCCAGCACCCCACTATGTATCTCCTGGCATGTGAACATATGTACTTGCAATTTTTCAAGAATGGCATCATGCAGTATATATTACTTTATAACTTGCATTTACACCAAATAATATTTGTAATGTCAGTGGTTTTTGAAAAACTCTATTCTTATAGATATTCTGTCACATGTTTTTAAAAATCAATATGATGTCAAAATATATACATTAAAAATGTCACTCCTATTTTCATGCCTACCTATCCTTTTCTTCTTCTTTATAGAAACAGGGGAAATTGTATGTGTCCTTCTAGAATTACTTTATGCACATACAGCAGATACAGATTTATATTCTACTTCTGCCTGCCCGCCCACCCCAACTTCTTATACAGCAGGTTACATAGTATACACTGTTTTATACTCAGCTTTTTAACTAGCACAACGGGGGATCTTTCCCATATTAACACAGGGGGGTCTTTTTCAACTTCAGGCATGGGTTGTATGCCTGTACCATAATTTATGTAACTGCTCCACTGTTGGTGGTTATTTGGGCTTGGTCAGTCTTAAACACAAGGAGACATGACCTTGAAATAGAATGTGTCTGAAATGAAATTTAAGGGATGATATTAAATGACTAAATTTTTCCCTTGAAATTATAATCGGAGTCAATGAGGAAAAATGTTCCACAAAACTTCCAGTGATATCTATGGCTGCTTTAAATATTGAAGGGTCCCTGGGCAAATGTTTATGAATAAAAAGATCTTTTTTTCTTTTCATGTTTATTTCTCATGTTAAGAGCAATAGAAATTTGTAATGAAACTTACTTAAAATAATACGTCATGGGGTGCCTGGGTAGTATTGTTGGTTGTGTGACTGACTCTTGATCTTGGCCCAGGTTCAGATCTCAGGGTCATGAGATCAAGCCCCATGTCCTGCTCCATGCTTACTTTCTCTCTCAAGTAAATACATAAATCTTTTTTTTAAATTTAAAAATAAAATAATACTTCACAGGTTTATTCACAGGTTTTGAATATTTTGTAATGTCTGTCTGGTCAATTATAATATATATTTCAGCAGTAGTGGCAAAAGTAGCTTAAATTTCTCTGTCAAATATTTCTATTGCAAATTTTCTTTATCAATTATTTCTCCCCAAGCTTAAAATTACTCATTGTTACCATTTGTATAAGATTTTTCTTCAGGGGCATCTGGGTGATTCAGTTGGTTAAGCGACTGCCTTCAGCTCCGGTCATGATCCCGGAGACCCAGGATCGAGCCCCACATCGGGCTTCCTGCTTGGTGGGAAGCCTGCTTCTCCCTTTCTCACTCCCCCTGCTTGTGTTCCCTCTCTAGCTGTGTTTCTCGCTGTCAAATAAATAAAATCTTTAAAAAAAAAAAGATTTTTCTTCAAACTAGTTGATGTTTTCAGAAAAGTAGGTAGTGAAATGTTGCATACACATCCCAAGTGTATCTAAAACTTATCTCACATGATCCTCACAAATCTGTGGTGGGACATTATTAGCTCCTTTTACAGTTAAGAAAATAGAATCCTAGAGGTAAAATGCTATGCTCAAATTACATATCTCTTTAGTTTAAGAGCCAGGACTCAGTCCTTAGTGTTTTCCTGCTCTGCAATCTGTGTGCTTATCCGGTGCATTACCCCAACTCACTGGAAGTTAATGGTACATGGCCTGTGCTCATTTATTTACTGACAATCTTCAGATAAATCACCTTCCTTTAAATTAAAAAAAGAAAAATCATTTTGCCATCTTTTAAATTAAGAAAAGAAAAATCATGTAAGGTTTTGTAAGCTAGGCAGGGACCTAGGTCAGCTATTTCTCTCTCTCTTTTTTTCTTTTTTTGCCCTCAAGAATAAAGTAGCTCTGAAAAGAAGTAATGCATATTAGATAGTAAGTCTTGGCTTCTAAAATTTAATAATGGGACAACAAATTTTTGTAGACAAACCATTGTCCCTTACAAAGATAAGGTAGAAAGAAACACAGAGAAACCTACTCTAGAGCATAATTTCAGTTTCTTCCGCAGAGAAACCAGATCTGAAGAGATAAGTATGTCACCAAACAAAAGAAAGTAAAAGAAAAATGGGGTAATTAGGATCATATCTCCAGTTTTGTAGAGCACGGCCACATTATAACTGTTCTCTATTGACAGACATATGCTATTATCTACTGTTGGGAGTTGTCATTTAGCACAACATGTTTTATAGAATTACACTGGAAAAGAAGTAAAAAAAAGGGAGGGGATGGGAGTCCTGTGATTCATATATTGGAAAAATAGCTTGATATATCTTGAGTATGAGGTAGTTCATCTTCTTGTCTAGCTTGTTGATGTGTTTGTGAAATGTAATGTGCACTGAGATTTTCCCTTCCCACTTCATTGGCCTCTCTTCCTCTTTGTCTCAGAATTGGAGAAGTAATGTGGATTTGAGTTTCTCCATTGTGAAGTAACTCTGGTCAAAGAAAGTGTAGATGCTGTCTGTGCATAAAAACATCATTCTCAAAAAAAAAAAAAGCCAAAATGATATCAACGGAAAAATAAAAATTTTTTGTGGGTAGGGCAGTTTCAGGGGAAAAAAAAAAGCTTCTTTTGGTTGGTAAGAGTTGTTTGATTTCAGATATTCTGATAGAGAACTTATGGACCCGGTGAAGACACCCTTCCAGACACCTATCCCAGTAAATCCCAACTCTGTAGGCATTCAAACCACTTCAATCTAGAACTACTTCATCCTTCATGGATTCTGGGGTGTATTGACTTCTCTGAGCAGACCTGGGGTGAGGATACCTGGGACAATTGGAGAAGGCACAGCTCCTTGAGAATCATTTGCTTCATTCAATGATGGGCAGAGACAGAGAACCCCTTGTGATTTAAGGACAGTACAGCACATGTACCTAAAAGAAATGACATAGCTGGAGAGATGAAATTGGCATTCCCCCGAATTTCCTCTTCTCAGGGGAGAGCTAGGCCTATTCATCTAGGAGGCCACAAGAAGGTGTCCATCACAGGAGCTACATACATGTAAAAAAATATATTTTTAAGATTTTTATATTTGAGAGAGAGTGAGCAAATGCAGGGGTAGGAGGATAGAGGAAAAGAGAGAGAGAGAGAGAATCTGGAGCCGAATCCCTGCTGGGCTTGGAACCCAGTGCAGAGCATAATCTCCAACTTCAAGATCATGACGTGAGCTGAAATTGAGAGTTGGATGCTCAAGTGACTTAGCCACCCAGGTGGCCCTAAAAATATCATTTGATAAGAAATTATGGAAATTGGGCATTGGAAATATTAGTCACATTTGTATGTTGATATTCTTTTTTTAAAAAAAGATTTTATTTATTTATTTGACACAGAGAGAGAGAGATCACAAATAGGCAGAGAGGCAGGCAGAGAAAGAGGGGGAAGCAGGCTCCCTGCCTAGCAGAGAGCCCAATGTGGGACTTGATCCCAGGACCCTGAGATCATGACCTGAGCTGAAGGCAGAGGCTTAACCCTCTGAGCCACCCAGGTGCCTGTATGTCGTATATTCTTGATATATCGTTCTTGGCACATATTAATAAAATAAATGAATATTCAAAATAGCAATTACCACTGGGGAAGGAATGAAATCTACCAGGATAAAAATAAGGTTTTAAATGTATCTGTTAAATTTTATCTCTTTAAAAAGAATGTGAAGCAGGTATGACAAACTTTAATATTTAGTAAGCAGATTGATTTGCTCACGGATATTAAATGAATTTCACTCTGGTTTTTTTCACGGTTTGAAATATTTTTATGTGGTAACTACGTATTGGCTTGCTAAGGACCCATACCAGTCTCCTTCTGATGTTCCTCTCTGAGCTCAGAGAATGGAAATCTAAAAACTAGACTCTCTTCCACCTGGAGTCCCTGATATAATTTAGATTCCAGCAACATGAGACTTAATCGGAGCTGACATAATTGAGGGGAAAGGCAGGAGTGAGGCATCTATTTGGCGGGATGGCCGTAGAGGTAGTGTGGTACAGAAGTCAGTGGCAGCTTCCCCAACATAGCCAAGGTGGCATGCTTTGAAGCCAGCAGGCTCTTAGACCATGCTGTATATGGGTGTGGGTGTTAGCACCAAGCAGAAAACCAGCAGAGACAGAGTTCCAGAATGGGTAAACTTGCATAAGAGTGGTCTTACATCTGTGACTGAATACCAAGCTATACACATGTCAATGAAATACCACGGACTGGCAAAGAACAACTATATAAGCTGAGCCATTCCCAGAATCAGGCAAGCCTTGAAGATATTCAAGTTCTGTCCAGTCAGAACTCAGAGATCTAGTTGAACACCCATTTTAATAGTGGGATTAAATTAGCTTTTGATTAAAGGTTGCTCTAGACATACCCCCAAAAAGCTTACAAACTTCAGAAGGGTCAGATTGACTTGCAAGTGACTTAACCGCCAGCCAAAACAAAATTCAACATCCTTTACAGGAAGGAAAAAATTCAGATACTCAACAGTATAATACTGACAATATCCAGCATCCAGCAAAAAAAAAAAAAAAATAGTGTCAATATAGAAAAACAGAAATGAAAAAGATAAAAAAATGACAGCAATGATGGAATCAACAGAAAAAGCCCCTAAAACACTAATGTATTTTCAAGTATCTAAGGGAAAGCAAGAGCATAACGAGGAGGATAAAATAAATTTTAAAAGAACAAAATGGAGATTTCTGGAGTTGAAAACCACAAGGTCTGAAGTAAACATTTCACTGGATGGGATAAGCAGCAGATTAGGCATGCAGAAAAGAACAGTGAACTTAAAAACATTGCGGAAGAATGTTAGGTGGCCAAACTGAAGCAAAAAGAAGAAAAGTAGGAGGCCTAGGTGGTTCAGCTGGTTAAGTGTCTGCTTTCAGCTCAGGTGATGATCCCAGGGTCCTGGGATCAAGCTCTATATCAGGCTCTCTGCAGTGTAGAGCCTGCTTCTCCCTCTCCCTCTGCCTCTCCTCCCTGCTTGTGCTCACAAACACACTCTGTCTCAAATAGATATAGATATAGATATAGATATAGATATAGATATAGATATAGATATAGATATAGATATAGATATAGGTATAGATATAGATATAGATAGATATAGATATAGATAGATCTAGGTATATTTAGATAAAGAAAGAAAGCATGAAAAAATTGAACAGAGCCTTAGCACCCAGTAAGACAATAAATATCAAGGCAGTTCATATATGTGTAATGGGAGTACAAAGGAGAGAAAGGAGAAAACAAGTCACTCAAAGAAAAAGATGTTTGAAGAAGTAATAGCCCCAATTTTCCAAATCAGCTGAACAAAATCCATAACCACACTATTGAGAAACCATGATAAACATAGAATATTAAAAGCAGAATGAGGAGAAGCGATGGGAAGAATTATACATGGGAGAAAAAAATATAATCAGTGACTTCTCATGAGAGACAATAGAAGCTGGAAGACAGAACATTGTTGTTCTGAAAATGATGAAAGGGGAAAAAAGTCAACCTAGAATTCTACATCTAGAAGAAATATTCTTCAAAAAGGCAGACAAAAATACAGACATTTTCGGGCAAGGTTGTCCTACAAAGAAAATGTTAAAGAAAATTTGTTCTTTGGGCTGATGAAGCGTAATCCCTGATAAAAACTCAGATCCGTATAAAGGAATGAAGAATAGTAGACACAGTAAATATGTTAGTAAATATTAATGGCTTTTTCTCATTTTTTTATTATTTTTCAAATGATTGTCTATGCAAATAAAAATGAATGAGAAGGTTTTTGTGGCTTTAACTACAGGTAGAAGTCAAGTGCATGACGACAGCAACACCAGGACTGGAAGGGGTGAATGGACCATGCTCTCTGCGTGAAGTGGTGTAATAGTACATGAAAGTGGACAGAGACAAGTTCAGTTTTAAATCCTTGAGCAATGATAACACTGGGGAGCTGCGAGGTGTTTTGGAGCTCTGCATATTCCTTTTCCAACTTTTCCGAAAGTCCAAATGATTTCAAAATAAATGTTAAAAAGAAACTAGTCTTTTTTTTTTTTAGAGAGAGAGAAAGTGTGAATGATGGGGGCAGGGGGAGAGGGAGAGGGAGAGGGAGAGGGAGCAGCTTAAGCAGGCTCCACACCCTGAAGGAGCCTAAGGTGGGCTCGATCTTATAACCCTCAGATCAAGACATGACCTGAAATCAAGAGTGGGACCATTAACCAACTGAGCCACCCAGGTGCCCAGAAACTATCAACTTTATGTATATTTAAAATGGGTGCATTTTATTTTATGTTATTGCTATCTTAATAAAGTTGATTTAATAAGCAAAGATACCACCAGGGGTCCAGTTTTGTTTCCTCTCTGTGTGTCACAGAATCAACTCCATTTTCAAAGTGGTTAGCCATTAGTTTCCAGATGGAGCCAGCCACAACTGGGGCTACTAGTTTCAAGACTGTGTAGGGAGAAGAGCAAGCACCTTACAGTAAACTCTCCTAATTCTCTCCCCGAGAGGCCCCAAACATCGCTTCTTATGTCCCACTCTACCAATTGGATCTTCTGCCTACTCCTAAATGGAGTACTCGGCTGGCAAATAGCATGCCTTGATTGACTAAAGCCAATCAGGGTCCACCCTGGTGGTGGGGGTGGGTTTAGCTGCATCTAAACCCTGATATTGGGGCAGATGGGGTCTTGTTGAAATGGTGGTAAAAAGGAATGTAGGCTGGGGAGCTAGTCAACAAATGCCTGGAAGAGATGGCTTTGGCTTGCTGTAAGGACCATATATTTTAAATGTCCAACCTAATAAGCTCTAAAGACTAATTACTTAGCATTACTTAATTAACTATAGCTGTTTCATGAGCCTACTTATCTTTCCAAGGATTGGGTGGGCTTACAGTTTAAATCAAGTATAAGATAAGCTCAAATCAGCAATTTTCATGACTTCTGGAAGATGCACCATTCCATTCTTTTTCTTCCTTCCTACCCTTGACAGCCTTTCTTTTCCTTTTCCTCCCTCTCATTTCCCACATTCTTTTTTTTTTTTTTTAAAGATTTTATTTATTTATTTGACAGAGAGAAACACAGCCAGAGAGGGAACACAAGCAAGGGGAGTGAGAGAGGGAGAAGCACGCTTCCTGGGAGCCCGATGTGGGACTCAAACTCCGGTCTCCGGGATCATGGCCCGAGCCGAAGGCAGTCGCCCAACCAACTGAGCCACCCAGGCGCCCCTACCCACATTCTTTTTGTTCTGAATGCCTGGTTTACAATAACACAGGTAAAGCAATCTTTGAGTCAAGTGCATATCAAATGAAACTTATTTTGATAGTATTGCTGCTCTTAAAGAATGTTTGCCTTATAGATGCTGAGGCTTTGATTTTTCCAACAGCTATCAAATGTGAAAATGGCTAGCGTTATATATCAAAATATCAAAAGTTCTAGCTGTGAGCTTTGTGCAAGGGAATAATCAGTTTAAGAGTGGGAATTAGAACCTTGGCAAACAGAAGAATGCAATCACAATGAGTCTTCCCTCCCCCTTACCTATGGTATACAATTTTCTCAAACTTCCATTGGTAGATGTTTCCCTAGCAACTGCCATGGTAGAAGATTGTAATTTTCCTAAGCGTACTCAAATGCTTCTAGCTTTAACTAAGTCTAACACTTTTGGAACAGATTTCAAATTTTCAAGGAAAAATATGTAACTAGTTTCAGAGTCTGCCAATAACAGGAATACACATCAAATAATGTGTTAATCATAATTATGTTTTAGTTAGCAAGCTCTTATATAATTAGCAATTTTTAGATTACTGTAATAATCAAAAATGCATATATTTTGATAATGTACTAATTACATAGCCCACAGAATCTTGCAATTCTTAAGATGCTTGCCTCTGAGCATTTTTAGAAGTCATACAGTGAAAAGTCAGCTTGTCTAGCTTCTCAGCTGCAAACCACTTAACAAATCCAGAGTGGATTTGAAAAATGCCAAGCCTGCTATCTGAAGAGCCTGTTATTTTGCCAAATTCCGCTGATGGAGAAATGTTTTCTACAGCTTGAATATCAATTGTGAAAAAGTATTCAGCAGAAAGCAGAAATATTAGACAAAGGGGAAGACTTTTAACCTGAGAAAGGATGTACTATTTCCCTAGCTAGAGTGGCCTGAACTAATGATTATCTGCATTCTGACTTCTCAGATTTGTCCATTTTAGAAGTGTTACTTTTGATATTTTTTGTTTTTTAAATAATCTCTACACCCAATGTGGGGCTCGAACTCACAAGATCAAGAGTGACCAAGAGTCATACATTCTATTCACTGAGCCAACCAAGTGTCCCTACTTTTATTATTTTTAACTTTCAAACATTCTACACCATTCACTGTTACTAATTCACAATTTGGTTGAGAGTTAATTAAAATAAGTCAAGTATAATGTGTGTATATTTAACCCAAGTTTACAAACCAAGGTAAATCATTGTTCTTTTTCCCTAGAAGATAAAATATTCTGTGCTGTTTCATTGGGAACTGTTTATATGCATTAGGTATGAGTGTGTGAAGCCAGGGTTTACACTTATTGGCCTCACACTCAGCCTAGTGGCAAAGGTAGAGACACTAGGGCTATGCTGTCCAAGAGAACATAGTGTGAGCCATAGACATAATGTCTAACATAATGTCGTAGCCATATAACAAGCTAAAAGAAACTGTGGAATTAATTTTAACAATATATTTTATTTAGCCCTATATATTTAAAATACATGATTGAAACATAAAATTGATATAAAATTATTAATAATATACTTTATCTATTTTTCATTCCATGTCTTTAAAATTAAATGTGTCTATTATATTTTTTTAAAGATTTATTTATTTATTTATTTATTTATTTATTTATTTATTTGATAGAGAGAAACACAGCTAGAGAGGGAACACAAGCAGGGGGAGTGAGGGAGGGAGAAGCAGGCTTCCTGCTGAACAGAGAGCCCCATGCCTGGCTCTATCCCAGGACTCCGGGATCATGACCTGAGCAGAAGGCAGTCACTTAACCAACTGAACCACCCAGTTGCCCTAGTATGTATATTATCTTTACAACACATCTCATTTTGGACTGGCTATATTTCATGTGCTCGTAGCTACATGTGGTTAGTGGCCACCATAGTCCACAACAGAGCTCTAGGCTAATTTTGCCGTAGATAGGATGTCATCTGCTTATCAGGCTTTGGCAGATGAATTATGTTAATGGATTTTTAAAAATATGAACTTCTTTTGAAGCATTATACATACAGAAAAATGCACAGATTGTAAGCTTATTGGGTGAATTTTCATGAAAAACATAGCTGTTTAACTAGAATCTATGAGATGGAATGTTAATAGAACTACAGAAGTTCCCTCATGAGCCCTTGGATTTTCTTTTAATATCATAAATATCAAGACCTTGCTCTCCTCTTTTTCTTTTCCTGAAGTAGATCTACTTATATAACCAAGAAGAAGATATTGTTGATGTGTTGCTGGGGGCATTTTCATCAATGGCCATGAACCTGTATTATGGACCCTCACAAATACAAAGAAACTCTCATCGATCACGCCAGGAAAGGAGACTTGGCAACGAAGGACATCCCTGACTACTTACAAAATTCTGCGTATTTGTATTTGTCTTGGCTCTCATTTAGTTTCAAATATAGAGTGATTTGGATTCAAATGGCTTCTTAATCTGCTTTCTTTCCTCACATGGTCATTAAATGTAAGAGTAGGGTATTAGAGAATAGTTCTCAGTTATATCAACTCCCATGAAATGTAAAGATGATAAAACATTTTTGATCAGGCAAAGTTTTCTCTTGGAATAAGAAGAACTGGGTGTACAACGTATACTCTAGAAATATTTTGCATAACTAGGAGCATGAGAAGCAGAGCAAGTGGTGAAGCACTTTATGTATATTTTTCTGAAAAAAATGTTTGGGAGTCTATCTCTGAGGTTTATAGGTACAAAGTCTTCCTGGAGCCAGGTTGGGGTAGGGGAGGTGCACAGAGAGAGTCAGAATGGGGGTAAATGTGAATGCAAGGAAGCAAACATGGCCGAGCTAGAAAGGAGATCACACATTTTTCCTGCTCCTTTGGGAGGCTGTGTCTGGGTTGGGAGAACTGTATGTCTTCAAGGGCGTTCCTAGGCAGAGAGCAGTCTCATCAATGCACAAAATCAAGATGGCTCTCCCAGGAAATAGGACATCTAGCTCCTGCTGTGAGTTTGATGGCTCTTTCTGTCTCCTTCTCTCTCTTTTGGCTTATCCTTCCCACGAGGGGGCCTTTCTTTGGAGGAAAAACTGTCTAGGCTATTTTCAAGCACTTGACAAATGAAGGTCATAATGAAAGCTGGATGGCCACATAGCTATTTAAGTGGTTAAAGACAGAAAATGATATTGGCTAAAACCCAAAACCAGTCTTTCCCTTGCTTAGTGACTGTTTTGTCAGGCCCTAGTCTAAAGAGACTGAAATCATTTTATAATATTGATGTTGAGGGACTGTGGCTGAGAATTTCATGTTGTATCACTTGTTCTGTGTCATAGAATATGATTTAACCCTGGTGTATCTGAATGGGGTGAAAAGCTGTATCACCATGGAGTCTCAGGGCTGGGAAATGGGCTGGCAACAGTACCTGACCTGTTAAAGGTCTCATTCCCCCAAGACTTCTGATTATCTCTGGGAAACCATGATTAATAGCCTTAGAACATTCAAGAATAAAGGGTGCCTGGCTGGGTCATTCGGTGGAGTGTGAGACTTTTGATCAATCTTGAGGTTGTGAGTTGGAGCTCATGTTGGACGTAGAGATTACTTAAAAATAAAATCTTAAAAAAAAATTCAAGAATAAAAAAATTAGTATAATCTAAATATTTACATGCAAAGCAGATCCTCCTTTTCCCTAAAAAAGAAAACCACAAAGCAAAAAAAAAGCTATCTAAAGTTACTATATTTTTTTAATTTCAGCTTTATTGAGACAATATAAAATTGTAAGATATTTAAAGTATACAGTGTGATGATTTGGTATAGTAGAAATTGTGGAAGAATTCCCCCTGTCTAGTTAATTAACACTTCTGTCGCCTCACAGAACAGTCAGGTCTAGCTATGTAGTTACTGCATGTTTTTTATTTTTTATTTATTTATTTTTTAAAAAGATTTTATTTTTTCATTTGACAGAGAGAAACACAGCCAGAGAGGGAATACCAGCAGGGGGAGTGAGAGAAGGAGAAGCAGGCTTCCTCCCAAGCAGGGAGCCCGATGCGGGGCTCTATCCCAGGACTCCAGGATCATGACCTGAGCCGAACTGAGCCACCCAGGCGCCCCTACTACATGCCTTTTTTTTTTTTTTTTAGCAAAAGATAGCAGGGATCAAGCTCCGGGAAGGCAATTGCCTACAGCAGTAGGAGTTTTGATCTCTAGATAACCCCTGGACAATGCCTAAAACCTACCCATTTCCATTACATTCTTCCCTAACTTCATGCTTGAGGAAGAAGGAGGGAAAGGAGGGAAAGATGGTGACCATTTTTATCTACTTTCTCTGGCTCTTCCTCTTACCTTCTGCTCCAACCTAGTCTTTACTCCCTGTTAAAGGTCTCAAAGGTTGATGTGTTTGAACAGAGTATTTGGCTAAAGTTGTAGTAGAGCTTCTCTTTGTGAACCTTCTCTTTAGGTAAGTTTATCATTGTCATGAATTCAGATACCTCCTATACACCAACAACTTCTAGGTCTATGTATATAGCACAGACCTTTCTTTTGAGCTCCAGACCCATAAATGGAACGTCCTAGTAGACATCCCCAAACTCATGGTTTCTAGGTTCATCAAATTCTGTAAGTTCAGGGCGCCCGGATAGCTCAGTCAGGTAAGCTTCTGCCTTTGGCTCAGGGCATGATCTCAGGGTTCTAGGATGGAGCCCCATATCAGGCTCTCTGCTCCATGAGGAGGCTGCTTCCCCCCCTCCCTCTGCCTGCCACTCCCCCTGCTTGTTCTCTCTCTGTCAAATGAATAAATAAAATCTTTTAAAAAAATTCAGCAAGTTCAATTGATCTTGGGATATTTCCCCAACAAACCTGTTCTCTTCCATTATTCTCTGCCTCAGTGAATGGCACCACCATGTCCCTGGTTGCCCAGATCTGACACCTGGGGGTCATCAGTGTTCCAACTTCCAGTGAATCACCAAATCCTATTGAATCCAGCTCCTGCATTATCGTAAATCTATTTGCTTATCTTCTCCACTCCTAACTGCCCTATCATCACCTTGAAACCATTACCTAACACCAGTTCTGTCCCTGGAGTGGGTGTAGGGTCTCTCCATGCATGTCAAGTAACTATTAAATGCACAAATGTAATTGTCACTGCTTTAAACCCTTCAAAGTCTTATTTCCTACTTCTGTAAGAATAAACTCCAAAATATTCAATATCATGACTCTACATGAGCAGACAACTCTTCCTTCTCCACATTTCTGTCACCTCACTTCCTGCTATCCAGCCATAGTGGCCCCTTTGGGTTTCCATTGTGATTTACTTCATCCTGCCTTGGCCTTTGCACATGCTAATCACTCTGCTTAGAATGCTCATCCACTTTTAGGAAGATTTCCCTGACTCACAAGACTAGCTCAGGGCCTAATGTTCTGTGTTCTCACTATTTGCAGGGGCAATTATTCTGTATTTCTCGTCTTCACTGGTCTGCAGGGTGAGAACAAGAATGCCCAATGTTAGTACATTGCTGGGTATACAATAGATACTCAATAAATGGTTGTTGAATGGATGAATGAAAGAAAAGTCACTCATCAGTCCCACTAGAACTGGAAGGAAATCATGTAACAGAGGTTCTAGGGAGATACTGGGATATAGGCATCTAACTGACTCAAGTTATCATGTTAACCTCCCACCTCTGTACTCCAAATTCCAATCAGCCACTAAATCTAGCCCCTGCTTATCTTAAGTCTCTACTTCAACTTTGGGTGAAGGGCACAGCCCTCCAAACTGCAAAGTCTGCTCAAGACTTCTGATACTACTCATAAGTTTGAGCGTTCCCAGGGCCACCCTTACATTAAATTAATGGGGTACAAATTCACAGACTCCCTCAGGCTCCATTGTTTGATAGGATGACTCACAGAGCTCAAGAAAATACTGTGTATATGATTACAATTTTCTTGTAGCAAAAGATACAAATCAGAACCAGCCAAAAGAAGAAATGTGTTGGGCAGAATCTGGGACTGGAAAGGCTCCAAGCTTGAAGTCCCCATGTCCTCAAGGATGCATTCCTCTCCTGGTGTCTGTGTGTGACAGTGCACACATGGAGTGTGGTCAACTAAGAAGCTCACTTGAGCTTTGGTGTTGAGATTTTACTGAGGCTTTATTAGGCATGACTGTTGAACATGGCCCACATTATGGCTAAGCTCCATTTCCAGCCATCTCCCCTCCTGGGAGGCAAGACTGGTAATAATGTGGCTCAAAGTCTTTATGGTGTGGTCCGTGCTCACTTAAAACTATTGGTGTAAGCTAGGCCCCTATACTCTGTTATCTCTTTGCATAACCTGTCAGGTGCCCACAGTGAATCATCTATAGCAAAAACTATTAGGTATGGTCTGAGGGCCCACTGTGAATATAACACATTTTTATTGGAATTCTTTGGGAAAGTCCAAGGGTACAAAGATTAACTCCCAGAAGTAGGGACAAAGGCCAAACCTCTCTTTGAGTCAAGTTAATACATCACTATGCAGCATCTTGGAACTGACAAATTGATGCCCAGGGGAGTCCTTTCCTAACTGTATGTGTAAGGCCAAAGACCAGAAAAGAGTAAATTGGGGCTTAAGGAGATTTTAGTCTTCAAATACCATTAGCACACTTTAATTCCATTACTTTCATCTTTGGTTACTTAAACTTCATGGTATAATTTCCTCCTAACAATGTGAAAGGCATATTGGCAGGGAAAAATTAATATCACCAGATGTACAAGTGAGAGATGACATTTTCATTGACCACTACAGTAAGGTAGGGCTTAGTTAAGCCCTTAGTTAACCAATGGTTATATTACCTTATCTTTTTGTAGTTTACAAAATGCTTTATATACCTTATCCCTTGATTGCTAGTCAGAGTATAAAAAGAACAAAAATAAATAATTCGAATACTGAGTGACAGAGCAAAAAGATTATTCAACTTTATTTAAGAATTAAATTGTGCTAGAATTCATTTCTCTAGCACCCAGAAGCATCATTTACATAAGAATTGATATGCTAATTGAGATTCTTTTCTGAACTCTGTTATGTGACAATGCTTTGTTAATGTAGTTAACATTTTACAAATTTGAAAGTTCAAAATTTGATAGACAGTAGTTTTTTGAGTTTTTTCTGAAATCAATCTGATGTTAGTGTGACATGAAAAAATTAAGGTAAAGTTAATAATTTTCTTCTCAGAAAGAAGCTATTTGTCACTTAAGGAGAATATGTGTTCCCTTTCCCCCTAAATAGGTAGAAATTCTATTATGTGTCTTTTTGAGAACATGTTCTTTACTTCTAACAATATGCCAACCTAACTCTCAGTGATTTTCAGATGCAGAGAGTTATGGCTTCCCCTTTTGTTCCTTTAAAATTTCTGTATTTAAGGGACGCCTGGGTGGCTCAGTTGGTTAAGCCACTGCCTTCGGCTCAGGTCATGATCCTGGAGACCCGGGATCGAGTCCCACATCGGGCTCCCTGCTCGGCGGGAGGCCTGCTTCTCCCTCTCTCACTCCCCCTGCTTGTGTTCCCTCTCTGGCTGTGTTTCTCTCTGTCAAATAAATAAAGTCTTTAAAAATAAAATAAAATAAAATAAAATTTCTGTATTTAAACTTTTCACAAATTTATACTGTCCAAACTAAGATGGCATAGCTATAATAATGACATTTTTATAAGCCTTTTTAAAGATGGTTCCAGATATTTTATTAAACAAACAAACAAACAAAACCCAACTAACTGGGTCTGACTGGCTCAATCAGTAGAGCATGGGACCCTTGATCTTGGGGTCATGAGTTTGAGCCCCACATTGGATGTAGAGATTACTTAAAAAAACCAAACCAAACCAAACAAAAAGAACCCCAGCCTACTAAAGGGTTCTGGTTACAGATTGGGCTCAGAGCAAAGCCTTATTCTATACCTTCCAAAGCCTAGAAATAAGAGAAAATAAATAAACTGGTAAATCTCTGATTGGGGAGGGGGCAGTTGGATAACAAAAACCAAGAGATGCTTCTAAAATATGGAAAGCAGAGAAGTTCAAATTTTAAAAGTAATACCTGGAAAAGTAAGAGTAATTGCTATAAAAGAACTTTTATAAATTAATAGATGTTTTACAATATATCAGGGAAGTAGAGAAGCAGGACCAGTAGGGTGTGAGTGTGTGTGTGTACACTATGCATATACTATATATATATATATATGTATATACATATAGTGTATAAGTACTACATATATATTGTGTAAGTGGATATATACACACCAGTAAGTGGCTAAGTCAATTTACTGAACAAATCTCTTACATAGGAATATATATAAAAATGTGTATGTAATATAGGGAAGGATATTATATATAGGGATTGGTTATAGGGATTATTTAGAGATATAGTGTATATATAATTACATATTATATACAATTAATATATATAAAATTATATGTTATATATAATTAATATATATAAATAACTGGGAGCTAAAGATTACATAGGGATATACATATATACAGAACATCTTATAGAATTGTATAGGGATATATATGTATATCCCTGTATAATTGTGAGAGCTGGTTAAGCAGTTCCTGTGAAACTATTGTCTTCACATTTGATACTGAAGCATTCAGGGTGGAGACATCATAGACGGGATGGACCCCACAAACATCAACTGGAACCCCTTGAAGAGAGAATGAAACTTGTGCCCATTCTTGTTACATCTGTCATTGGTCACAAAGGTATCTTGCAGAAGCTGGGCCATGTGTCATGAAGCTAAACATGCAAGCCTGGCTTGGGTGCAAGAGAAGTGGAAGGATGATCCAGAGGAAGGTAAAACAATTGCAGGTCTAGCTGCAATTGCTTCCTGCTTGTGGGGTGCATTAGCAGATCAGTAACAATATGTGAGAGCACTCTAAATGGAAACATACAAGGAAGGGAACTCTGGGAAATATAGTTTAGCCTAACCAAGTCAGCACATTACAAAGTCATCATACCCAGAAAGAAGGAAAATATATTGGATCTATGAATTTATACTTATCAAATTTGAAAAATTATTGCCATTATTTCTTCAAATATGCTTCTGTTCTTTATTCTTTTAGGATTCCAATTATACATACATAGTCATGTCTCATAGATAACTAAGAATCTTTCATTATTTTTCTAGTCATTTTCTCTCCATGTTTCATATTAGATTCTGTTTGCTACGTTTTCAAGTTCACAGATCTTTTCTTCTGCAGAGTCCAAACAACTGTTGAGTCTATCTGGTAAATTTTTATTTCAGCAGGCGCCTGGGTGGCTCAGTTGTTAAGCATCTGCCTTTGGCTCAGGTCATGATCCCAGAGTCTTGGGACTGAGCCTCGCATAGGGCTCCCTGCTCAGCAGGAGGTCTGCTTCTCCCTCTTCCACTCCCCCTGCTTGTGTTCCCTGTCTAGCTATGTTTCTCTCTGAAATAAGTAAATAAAATCTTTAAAAAATTTTTTTTTCATTTCAGGTTTAGTGTTTTGTAACAGTAAAAGTTACTTTTACATGATTTAATTTATCTCATTATGTTCATGTATTCCTTTCATTTCTTGGTATATTTAATAGTGAGTTAATAGTCCTTTTCAACTAACTTTATTATCATTATCATTCTGAGTCTATTTTATTTTGTATTATTTTTATTTTAAGTAGACTCCATGCCCACTGTGGAGTTTGAACTCATGAACCCATGATCAAGAATTACACGCTCTACCATCTAAGCCAGCCAGGTGCCTGTGGGTCTGTTTTTATTGACAGATTTCTTCTCCTATGTGTGAATTACAGTATTCTGCTTTTTTTTTTTTTTGCCTATCTAGTAATTTTTATTGGATGCTGGACATTGTGAATATTATGTTGTTGTGTGTCTGGATTTTACAAAAACTTCTTTAATTTTTTTATTTTTAAAAGTTTCTTTATTTGAGAGAGAGAGAGAGAGAGAGAGAGAGAGCAAGCATGAGTGGGGAGAAGGGCAGAGAGAAATAGAGTGGAAGAGAAGCAGACTCCTCGCTGAGCAGAGAGTCAACTCAGAACTCGATCTCAGGACCCTGAGATCATAACCTGAGCTGAAACAAAGACTTGGCATCCCACTCACTGAACTACCCAGGCACCCCTATGAAAATTTCTTTCAAAGAGTATTGAATTTTGTTATGCCTGGAAGGCAAGTTATTTGTGGATCAGTTTAATCCTTTTTGTGCTTCTTTATAAACTTTGTTAAGGTGGGCGTACAGTAGCCTCAGCTTTAGATTACTCTAGCACTAAGTTGTTAAACTTTTGGGGTCACTCCTGGATGCTCCATGTTTTCAATATGCTCTCTCCTTCATAGCTAGTTAGAAAATCAAACATCTCCCAGCCCCATGTGAGCTCTGGGAATTTTTCAGCGTACACCTCTTTTGCAAGACCTCATGGAGTTCTGCATTATACACATTCCATTTGGTATTCAGCCAAAAAAGAGTCTTGTGAAGTTTTGCACATTTCTTGAGTTCTTGTTCTGCACAGTTCTAATTTTCCCCAGCATTCTGTCCTGCAATTCACCTAAGCACCCCCAAACTCCAATCCCAGTCTCTTCAATTCAGGGAGAACACTATGATCTTCCTAGTTTCCCCTTATTGTGCTACAGTCTGGAAAATGCTTCTAGGCAGAAGCCAATAGTGATCATCAGTTTCACCTTATCTGTTTCATTTCTTTCAAGAAACACAGTTCTGACTCTTTTACAATGTCTAAAAATTGTTGTTTCAGATATTTTGTCCAATTTTCTAGTTGTATATGGCTAGTTCAGTGCCATTTATTCTGTCATGATTGAAAGAAGAAATCTTCTATGTTTTCTCTTGGCTAGTATCATTGAGTCAGTGAATCACATGAAAAGGACCCTACCTCTGGACTTTTTAGATACATTACCCAATATGTTTCCATTTTATTTTAAGACAGTGGGAATTGGGTTTTTCTGCTACCCACAACCAAAAGTTGTATAGTTAAGTGGGACACTATATAAAGACTTGGAGTCTCAGTCAAAAATTAAAATATTTATTTAATATTCTTTTATTTCTGCTACCTTTTCCCATATTGGTTGTTAACAATGCAACCAATGTTCTTATTTGGTTAAGTTGCCATCTGTATATTAGTTATGCCTTCTATACAATAATTTACTATGATACATCTGTATACATTTACCTAAATATAATTCAGATGCTAGCCTAGACACGGAGAGTTTAAAAGTAATGTTCTTGCTCTCAAGAAGCTAACAGTCTACTAAGGAAAATTTACATATAAACAAATAAGGATAATGCAGTTCGTTGTGCATTGAATTAGGTCCCAAAAAAGATATGTAGAAGTCCTCACCTCTGATATTTATGATGTCGTTTTCTTTGGGAAGAGGGTCTTTGCAGAGATAGTCAAGTCAAGATAAGGTCATACTAGACTAAAGTGGGCCCAGCTCCAATGACTGGTATCCTAATAAAAAGGAGGAAATTTGGACAGAGACACACAGAGAGAAGGCCACATGGAGGCAGAGGCACAGAGACAAGAAGGGGAGAAGTCCACATCAAGATGGAGGCAGAGATTGGAAGGTTGCATCTATGAGCCAAGGCATGTTAAGAATTGCCAGCAACCACCAGAAGCTGAAAAAAGAAGATTCTTCTCTAGAGCCTTCTAGAGAGCATGGCTCTTACTACACGTTGACTGTGGACTTCTGGCTTCCAGAACTGTGAACGAATAAGTTTTTCTTGTTTCAAGCCACTCTGTTTGTGATACTTTGTTACAGTGGTCCTAAGAAGTTGATACTTGGTTTTATACACACAACAGTTGGAAGTGCATGGCAAAGAAATAGCACAGAGGAAGGAATGAAGCTGTTCCCAGAACTCCTATGCATTTACTAGTAGTGAATAGAAGGACCTATTACTAGACACTGATCTAGATATTTTGTATCAGTCAGAAGCCAGAGGGGGAAGGAGGAGCAGAAAAATATTTGAAGACATAAAAGCCAGAATTTTTCCAAAATAGATGAGACTATGAATCCACATATCCAAGGCTCTCACATTTCAGTAGCTGAGAACAACAAAGATGAGTTTCTGGGAGACTCTGCAGGGTGTTTTTCATCCAGGTGATGGCTTAGCAGGATCTTCCTCAGCTTTGAGCCAACATCACACAATTCTCAGGATGGCTTCTAGGCAGTGATGAGCAAGGCGATGGATCCGAGGCTTAGTCATTTCTGCCCAAGGCAGAACCTCTCTGAAGGGCAATCTCTGATCCAGGGTCCTGCCATTCGGTGGTAGATTCTACCCTGTCTGCACTGTGGTCTTATAGCTTCTCCTGCCCAGTCCTGCTTCCTCCCCTTTCCCTTTATAACTTGTGCTCCACAATCCAATGTTTATACCCCTAACTCCACCACCATAGCTGCTTTATGGAGAGTCTAACCTGTGACCCTCCCCATCTCCCTCCATCCCTCCAGCATGGGAGGAATTTGAAAATCAAAGTAGAACAAATTGAGAAGGGTAGCTTTCTCTCTGGCTCACGAAGAGATCTTTCCTGTAAAATGGAAAGCACGTTTTAATGGAGACAGACCCAGGTAGGAGGCAAATGTTCTTTTAGCAGAGTAAGAGGCATTATTTGTAAGATCTATGGATTCCTTCACAGTAACAGGAGGACTAGGCTGTCTGTGGTCTCAGAAGAATTCTAATTCCCAGCTGAGTCAGTGGAAGTCAGCTGCAGCGTATCCCTGCAAAGAGAGAGAAGCCAAATTGTCTTGCTCAAATCCCAAAGAACCAGAGCCTCTCTTCCTTCTTTCACAAACAGGCCACAGCTGGACAGATGAAAAGGCATCTACACCCAAGTGACATCTGTGTAGCAGATTTTGCAAGCCCAGAAAGAAGCTGGGGATGAAGTAAAGATAAAGGATCATGGGGGGAAAGGGGACACTCACCAACATTCCCCAGAACTGGTGCCATAAATAGTCTTGGTCAGCGAAATCCCAACCGGCAGTGGGCTGGTGCTGTGCTGCTTGAGGATGCTTCCTGGGAAACTTGAATAACGACCTTCTGATTTCTAATTTTTGCAAAGGCTGCCTTTACCTCCAGGCCAGTTCAGTGTGATTTTAATCAGGGAAAAGAGGCACAGCAAAGTTTAGGAAGGGAGGGGTTTTCAATCACTTGGCAGGTCACTGTCTGAATTTTTGTACCATCAGGAAGGATAGCTAGTCAAACTAGATTTCTCTTAATGATCCCTCCCCAAAGAAGGTTGCAAGGGATGTCCTGTGTGGAATATAGATAAAGACATATCAACATACTGTTGATAAAGACATCTAGAGTGACATTGGTTTATGTTTAATTTCTCAAGTATAAGGACCAAGTAGTATGTTATGGCTGCAATGAAAACAAATTATATAACGAGTGGATTATATGTAGAACTACATTTTCTTTTTTGCAAGGTAGGAATGTGCTTACAAGAGATAGAGACTAAATTTGACATAAAGAATTCATCCTATTTTGAATGGAAGAAAACTAAATCTCTTTATTTTGATATCATGTTTTTTTTGGATTTTTTCCCTTCTTTTAATATATATCAGCTCCATAGTGAAAACTTAAATTAGGCTAATGTGATAGAGAAAGTCATTTGTATTTATGAGTTTGTTTTGTTGCTTAATCTTTGTGTGAACTTGATCTCAGTCTTTCATTAAATAAAGATTTCAGAATATTTTATCTCTAAGTTTTTGATTCTTACAGAAGAGTCATATTTAAAATAAGTGCTGTACTTCTGCAATCAACTGCAAAAAATCATTAGCTCCTTCAAGATGTCCTAAAGTTAGAGGTTTAGTCAAAATTAAAAACACATTTTAGGTAATGCTGATCTCTTGTGAATTATAATTCTCTTAAATTTATAAAATTTCACTTATCATGCATTATACCCTGTTTGAAACTAAAAATCATTTATTTAAATATTTAATAATTAAGATGATTACTGGTAGATATATCTATCCATTATAATTTTTTAAAATACAAACAAACAGTGGGAATCTTTCCCCGCTACTTATTTCAAGACATACTATTGTTGATGATTATCATCTTTGGCTTATATTTTCTATTGTTCAAGAACTTAGGCCAAATTTTAGTTAATTTTAAGTAAGAATTTTCATTTATAAAAAAGATTTTCTTTTTTTATTTGTCAGAGAGAGAGAGCAAGCAGGAGAAGTGGCAGGCAGAGGGGGAATCAGACTTCCTGCTGAGCAAGGAGCTAGATACAGGACTCTGTCCTGGGACCCTGGGATCATGACCTGAGCCGAAGGCAGCTGCTGAACTAACTGAGCCACTCAGGTATGCCAATTTTGATTTTTTTTTTGTATCTTTTTAAAGATTTTATTTATTTATTTGACAGAGAGAGAGAGATCACAAGTAGGCAGAGAGGCAGACAGAGAGAGAAGAGGAAGCAGGCTCCCTGCCAAGCAGAGAGCCCGATGCAGGCCTTGATCCCAGGACCCTGGGATCATGACCTGAGTTGAGGGCAGAGGCTTAACCCACTGAGCCACCCAGGTGCCCTTGATTTTATGTATGTATGTATGTATTTATTTATTTAATTTATTAATTTATTTATTTCTTTGACAGAGAGAAACACAGCCAGAGAGGGAACACAAGCAGGGGGAGTGAGAGAGGGAGAAGCAGGCTTCCTGCCGAGCAGGGAGCCCGATGTGGGACTCGATTCCGGGTCTCCGGGATCATGACCTGAGCTGAAGGCAGTCGCTCAACCAACTGAGCCACCCAGGCGCTTCATGTTTTTAAAGCTTGTTTTAGTTGGCATTTCTTGAAATAAGTGATGGAAAATAAAATAATTTGGAAATGAAAGGTTGGTAATTCTGTCCTAAATTAGACACAACTCTCCTCTAAGTTGTAGAAACCAAATGAACTCTACCTAAAATGAAGTTGCCTTAGAACCAGATCCATGTGGGGTGGCCCAGCCCTTCCAGTGAGGAGGGCCCAAAGGGTCCTCCAGAGACAGGATCCAGGATGATAGTCAGCACCTGCCTCTGCAAAGCCTTGTGCTCAGACTCCTTTTCTAGCAGTAGTCCCTTATCAGTCATGATCCAACCGAAATCTTTGGCCTGTTTTGGTTAAGAAAGCCAACGTGAGATCTGACCCAGCATCCAGGCCTCACTAATGTCACGTGCTATTGGATTACCTTACCACTCACCATAACAGGCAAAGAGAAGAGCTCAGAGAGCCATTCTTTCTACCACCAACACACTGGATTTCTTGGAGAGTCCCATTTTATTCAATGGAGTTTATTTTGGTGTTTCTGA